>JAREIK010015992.1:0-34213 GCA_029783825.1 Sapria himalayana
CAAAAACACCATTGATAATTTATCAATAACATTAGTAACAATGAAACACAATAGAAAATAATAATATATTTCCACGAAATTTATAGATTTTTATTAAAAATATTGTGCCTCTCAATATAAATATCTAAAACATACAACATATCCAATACTTACATCAATGATATTTATAACATTTGTGTCATTAACCCTAATTGAATTATGAAAAATTTTAACTAATATTATTATAAAAATGTGCTCTAAATATTTATTAGTTATACATATAATCTAATATTTTCAAAAAAAAATCATTGAACAAATTTTAATGTTTCTGAATAATATGGAAAAACATATTGCTTCATAGAAGAAAAATAATGTAACATCATATAAAGAAAAATTTTACTAATCCTTCTCTTCTACCTACCAAACATTGATGATTTAGCTATTTCAAATTATGATTGACTATTAATGACCAATTTTTTTAGAAGAATAATGATTAACAAAATTTGATAACAAATATGTGCTTTTATAAATTTAAAACTTCAATATTCAAAATCATGATATAATCAAGAATATCTTATGAAAATTAAAATTTGATTCATCTATTGTCCTAGCAAATAATTGGATAAGTATGCATTTTAAAATTATGAGCTCTAACATAATAAAAAATTTTACCTACACACATCAACTACTCTATTCCATGTTTATTGATCGTAGTTTATATTGTGATAATCATGAATACTACTTATCTCTGGTTTAAAATATGAATGTCATTAAATCATGCACGAGCTTAATTTGATCACCAACAAAAGCCCAAGCCACACTAGTAATCATGTAAAAGCGTTATTATGTATTTAAATTATTGAATTATATAAGGATACCTATTGTATACAAGTGCAAAAAAAGCTATTTTAGTTATACATAAAGTCATGAAAAAGTCACAATCCTAAAACTCTAGCCTAAATGACAGTTGAATGTTTGATATACAAATCACTCCTATGACTAATTTGAATATTAATTAAATGTGAATACTAATTGAATGCATATTTTCTTTACTTTAATACTTCTCTTCATGTTGAAATATGTTTGTCAATAACCCAACATGCTAAGGTGCATGTGAATAACTAGGGCTTATAATCACCCAGTTAATAAATTTGTGATTTGCTTTCATGGTTACATACAAGATGTTTTGACTTTTCAAATTTGGATTTTCTAATTGATTAAGTGACAATCTAATTCAATATATTTCTTATGCTCATGGAAAACAAAGTTGGTAGCAATGTGCAAGGTTATGCGACCGTCACAAGTATCTAAACCAAGTGAGTTCATAGGTAAATGCAAACTCGGACCAATATCTGCCTCTACTAATGATATTTACACCTTTGATTGTTTCTCACACTTCTATGGCACAAGTAACTTACCAAAAAAGTATTAACTTATCAATTACCATTATTTAATTGGATATCTTTCTATATTGAAATCATATTCAGAGACAACAAAAATAGAAACCATAAACATTAGCATTTGTTTTTTCCTAAGTTACCGAAGCAGAAAACATTAAGCATAATTATTTTTCTTAAGATACACAAGCAGAAAACAATATGCAAACATTTAGTATTTGAAATCAATAAAACTATAAAAAATTAAATAGTAAAAAAACAAAGTTTACACTAACCATTTATTATTTTATTAATGGTGTAGAGTCAAAATCATATAATGATATAAAAATAGAATAAAAAAGAAAAAAAAATTGGTGGAAAATTAAAAAAAAAAAACTTCAATATTCTGTAAAAACCAAACTACGCCCGTATGAACATGGCCTGTGATGTCCTCGTAAAACTTCCGATCGGCTATTGCCGTAGCTTGTGGCAGCACAATTCTGAGATGTGCTCATCCTCTTCTACTAATTGAAGATTGCTATCTGTAAAGATATCTCAAGCAAAAATTGGGTTGATTCAAAACATGTTTATCTAACTGTGAAGGAATGACATGCTAACTTGATGAGACGGATTCAAAAATTGCTTCTGGCACCACTACTGCCACTACCATCACTAGCACCACTGTCATCATTGTCGCTGCTGCCACCACTACAGCAATTACCGCCACTGATAATAGGCTTTCACATACCTATAATAGGCTAAAACTCTATACAAAAAATCCAGAGAAACCCAAACATATTCACAGATATATAAAAATAGTTAATATAGACATGAACAAACACAAATAAAAGTTGATTGTCATACAATTTCAACAAAAATTTAATTAAATAATTTAATATTTTTAAATTAAGTTTTATAAAAATAGAAACTATAAATAAAACTTTTAAATTAAACGAAAAAAATCATTTAATAACTTATTTTAATACAATATTTTAAATATCTAAAACAAAAAAATAACAAAAATATATTACATTTTATTAATCAATGTATTTATCGACTGTGCATAAAGTATAATCTATCAATGTATTGATGGTGCTTTCTCTCCCTCTGCTCCTCTGATCACCAACTTTCTACTGCAAAAATGCTATCTAAGTCACGGTGCTTAATGTTTGTTGAAATATGTCTTCACTTATACGAGCTTTGCATGAGAAATAATGTGGTACCAAATCTGTACGAAATTAAACCACCAGATAAAATGAAAATAAATAAATAAAAAACTATGTTTTGGTAAATATATATTGCTGCAGTAAAATGTACATATATACTAGCATTTCACTCATACATATATTACTACAGTATATGTACATATAAACTATAGTTTTATGCATACATATATATTGAGTACAAATATATACTCAGCTTATATGAACATAAAATATTGTAGGATTATATGTACGTATATACTAACTATATACCTATGTATATACAGCATTTGTTGCCATTGCAGCTACTCCCAATGTCCCTTCCCCTGCCTCTACCACTACCTCCACCACTTCCTCTGCCACTACTACTACCATTGCCACTACCACTGGCACTGCCGATGGCACTACCACTTCCATTGCTACTACTGTCAGTGCTATAGCTGTTGCTATCGTAGTTACTGGTGCTACTGCTACTGCCCCCACCACCATCACTACTGCCGCCATTGCCACAGCTACCATTGATGTTACTACTGCCGCTGCAGCCACTAATGTCACCTTTGCCACTATTGCCGGTGATGCCGTTGCACCCGTCACTACTACCACTACCTCAGTTGCTGTCATTGCTGCCGCTGCCTCAATTGCTGCCATTACTGCTACTATTGCTACCGCCGCCGCTACCATCGCTGTCATTGCTATCACTACCAATACTACTAAAAATAGGCTTTTACATACCTATAATAGGCTAAAACTCTACCCAGAAAATTCAGAGACACAAAAACATATTCACATATATATAAATAACTATTATTGACATGAACAAACACAAATTAAAGTTGATTATCATACAGCTTCAACAAAAATCAAAAAGATGTCTAGTAATTATGTTTAAAGATAAAGAGAGTGCAAAAATTATGTTTTTAGAATAATAAAGATAAGATAAGCTAGCCCTCTTTTTGATAAAGCTGAAATCGGTAAATATGAGACCCAATAACTGGAAGGATTGTGGTAATGTCTGAATGCTTTGAATCAGAATTTTTTATTTTGTCTCACATAATATGTACTACAAATATTCATATATTGGTTAATCGGAAAAGCAAAGAACAAACCCAGAATAAAAAAAATTGAAACCTGCAAAAAAAATATCATAATTATTTGCTACTCATTGACACAAATAAATAATAGTTCAAATATAATTTTCATACTCAATCATCCTCATAATTTCCTACACATTGACACATTGAATGCAATCTATTGCACCAATTTTGCTAACTATGACTCCATATAGGACATCTGATGTTGCATTACATTTTTAATTCTTTTATCTCATAATTCATTTCTTTAATTTCTTACATTTCTTCCATCAAATTAGTTATCTACTCATCCTTCTTTTTAATTTTGGTCTCCATAACTACAATATGTTCATTTGTGTCTAGTTCTTGTTCAAACCGCCTCATCCACCATTGCTAAGGCAGATGAATTAGAAGCACGACTGCTACAACAAAATGTCATTCCCTTAGAGCCGATTCCGTACACTCGCCGCATCTTTCGACCTCCTATTGTCTCCAAATAAATAGGATCATAGTCAATTGGTTGAAGATCCACAGAACTCTCAACTTATTGATGAGCAGCTGTCCAAGTTCCTCCATTAGGTCCTGAGATAAAAATTGAGAAAAAAACTATTCTAGATATACAAAAAATAAAATAAATATTTTGCATTCAAACAATTTTCATAATGTACTGTAGTTTATAAAATCTAATTAATAATACATTTTTTTATAGCAATCATCTGATACTTGTTGTCAACATACTGACCATCTACTTTTTTCACATGCATCTTCTTGAAAATCTCATAAAAATTTGATCTCGACTCTATTCTCCAGCCTAGAATTGTTTTTATTAAGTCATAAAAAAACAAATGATAAAATATTTAACTAAAATAATAAAACCATGATAAAATTTTATTTATTGGACTATTAGGACAACCACAATATATATATGTTTAGAATTTTAAATTTGGACCAAATCTCACGCATGCTCAATGCTCGACTTTGAACCTCCAGTGTGTCAGAGATTCATGTGCCTAGTCCAGCTGCCTCACTTCATCGATTTTTTGTGGCAATATTTGATTTTTCTTCACATTTGGCTCCTTCCAATAATTAAGCCACTCATGCTAGTCTTCCTTGGATATAAAATCAGGCCAATCTTCCTCGGATATAAAATCATGCCTTTCTTTCATTTTCTTTAATTTATGGACAAAATTAGAATACTGATAAGCAGATTTGATCTCCATAATGACTTATCATTCCATCAAATTTGGATGTCCATGTGTGCTAATTTTATAAATAGAAAAATGACAAAAGAATTTATATTAACTACAAGAAAACAATTATTTACTGATTGAATAATAATCAACATAAAAGTTAAGTAATTATATATTTATTTTTCAATGCTTTTGTTTTGCTATTTTACCTGAAAGTCATTAAAATATGACTCTTTTGTCGATTTAGAAACTTTCTTCGAGGAGAAAGCTTTAGAATTTGTCATTTTCTTGAAAGCCTTTGTAATTATAGTCGAACACTTGTGAGCTGGAATAAAATTGTACAAATAAATAAATAACATTGAAAACAAGCATATCTAATAATTTTAAAAAAACCACTGACAGTAACATCAAAAAATTAATTTTTCAATTTATTTTTACATATTATTTTACCTCTCATCCACAATCTCAATACATTACACTGACTACAGAGAAAGACACAACATTTGATGATGTCATTTGTATTGTAATGGGAGAATAATCAGTGTATACTATGGTGTAGAAGATAGAGATGGATAAAAAGTGTGAGTAGGAAGCATAATTGGTGGTTGGCTTACATTTAATTAAGGTGATAATTGAGGTCTCAAAGATGGTGATAGAAAAGTAGATGGTAATTGTGATGTTAAAGTCTCAATATGGTGGCTATGAGATGGGACTGATTTGCAACATGATGTAACATACTAGTTGAATTTGGTTCATTTCTATGTCCACGTCAACCTCCACCACAACCACGTCCTTTAGGCGCCATCTGCTGTACAAAATAAAATATAGAACAAAAATAGAGATATGATGAACAAGCATGAATTTTCGAATAAAACACACTGATAGATTTCAACAAAATATAAAAAGTCTTTGATAATTTAACTTTATAATAAAATTATAACAATTTAAAATAATAACGAAAATAGTAATAGATTTTGTCTGATTCTGATAGAAGTTCAAACTCATCTTCAGATAAAAATTGATCATCTTCAATTTCTATTGTGCCACCATTTGCGTCACATAAATTTTTGGATCTTCATTTGCATTTAAAGGCTCAAATTATTTATGTCATCTTCCTGGAATGCCGGTGCAATTTCTAAGTCTGCTCTTCTTTGGTTGTGATGTTGGTACTTGAAATTTGATCGAGCTTTGATTTTGCAATTGCCCACTAAACTCTCTTATCATGAGATAACTCAGATTTGTAAATAAATAACTAAGTGGCTTGAACTACCATAATAAATGGCTCATATCAATTATATCTGTATTTATGGTTAACATCTACTAGCTTATAATCTGAATGAATCTTTGTGCTCACATTTCATGTAGGATCAAAGCACTTACACTTAAATAATACAATCCTGTTGTTTTCAAGTCTAGGATACTCAAACTCAATAACTCATTGAGTTGACCATAATAATCAATCTCATCTACACTATAACATGAGCCTTAATGCATACACCACTATTCATTGTTATTTTAGAAGAAGCATGCTCGATTGTGTGAAATGTATATCCATTAACAAAATACCCAGGATAGGTTGTCACATATCTAAACGGGCCTTTACTTCAATTTTGAATGAAAATATTTGAATCTCTATTTGAAGGATCAATTGCCTGTGACAAATTAAAAAATTATATTAACAATAAAAGATACTAATAATTAAATAATTCAAAAATATAAAACTAAATTATTCTCAAATAATTTTTAACTAATTTGCAAATTCAGTTTCTAGCATATAATCGACATCTTTGCTAGAAATTACTGGATGCCTATATTTTAACTGCTCAACATAAATACTACACAAATATAAAAAGGGAGTAAAAAAATGTATATCAATTTTTAAATATTCATATTAAAAATAAAATTAAACTATGATTAAATCTGCAACCATTTTGGGTATATGTTGGGCAATTGTGCTTCCACGGTAGTGAGATTAAGATACAGAAACAACAAAAATATAGAAAACAAGCAATATATATCCAAATCTAGCAACTTTCCATGACAGAATCAAAAAAATGAGAAATTAACACCGAAAATAACATGGTTCGCTAGTCGGTCAGTACGACTAGCTACATCCACTAGAAAATGCTTATGCATTAAGTATTAAACCAGACAGAAACTTCTTACAATATGCAACACACAGAGTAGTCGTGATAAATCATGCAGAGAGAAGAGAGAGAGATGATGAACAGTTCCACGAGTCAAAAACAGCCACCCAAAAAATAAAATTACAAATCATTTTATATTAAAAAACATCTCGGTTCATATAACCACAGCGGGACCTTAGTTATTGTGCTACTACTACATCCCTGGCCTTTTAATATTTCCTTTCCTGTACTTACATGAAAATATTAAAACAGAAAAATATTTTGTTATATAAATAGATTATTAAATAAAAACAAATTACATATATAGCAGTATACATATTCAATACATAGTGCAACCTCCTCACAATTAGGTAAACATAGCTCCGAGTTGCTTTGTATTCTTCATCTATCATACATATTTTCATTGCTCTTCCAAATGCTCTTCCAGGGTTCTTGAAGAAAGATAGTTTGTCCATAGAATCATCTTCTTCCATCACATGACCTTCATAATTCCGTGGCACATTTATATTCTTTGTATTGATATGATCCTCAAAATAATAAGAACAAATTGATGATGCTTCTTCTACTAAATATGCATTGCAAATTGAACCTTCAACTTTTTCCTTGTTTCTAACATTCAATTTCAACTTAAGAAGATACCTACATCCATAATGTTAGGTTTCAATTAGATTAAATTACAATAATACTTAAAGTACTAAATAATAAAACACAACAAATTATATGTATTTACCTCTCAAAAGGGTACATCAACTGAACTGCACTGGCCCTGCAATCCTTGCTTCATATACCAAATGGATAGGAAAATACTCCATCGAGTCAAAAAAGCTTAGTGGGAATATCCATTCACGCGTACAAATAATAAGTGGAATGTCATTCTCCAGCCTCACCATGTCATCAGTTTTGATTGTGATTGTGGTTAGCTATTTGAAAAACAAACTAAGTTCTATAAGGACCTTCTAATCACTTAGTGGAAGTAATTCGCAGAATTCAATTAGTATTAATCTCTGCATAAATACATGACAGTCATGACATTTCATTCTAAAACGCATGCCTTTACATAATGAATAAAAATGATTGATGAAACTTTACATATCGAGTATTTCCATAAAAATAATATAACTGAATAAAATAAATAAAAACTCACAATAATATAATATTATGAATAAAAATTATAAAATGACATTATCGTTTATTAAATAAAATAAAAATTCATTTATAAATACAAAAAGAAACTATGAATACTCTTAATCTATATGAATCATCCCATCCTAGTATCTCAAGATAAAAACAATATAAAAATACAATATAATTCTCAATAGTTTTGAAATTATAATTTTTATTACAACTTATTAATGTTCTTTATAATTCATTTTACTGTATATTTATAATATGTTACTATTTTTTTTATTATATTGTTTTGATATTTTTGAAATTATAATAATTTATATTTATTTATTAAGATATGAAATAATATTTAAATATATATGTTTTGGACTAAAATATAATTAGTAAATATGTTTATATCATATTAAACAATAAACAGTATTCACATAAAGAGTACTCACATATATTCGCTAGTACTATAAATTAATGTTTCATTAATGATACATACATTTCCATAATACTACTCATATTTTCTTATATTCTTTATTACTATTTATTACAAGATACATCTACCACAATTTTGTGAAATATGAAACTTAGATTCAAGCTTGTAGGTTACAACTTATAGTTATGGTACTCAACTAATAGCTACACCGTTCAACTAATAATTACTCCTCATATTTATAAGTTTTTTAAATTGTTTAAAATAAACATATTGGAGCACAAAAATTACCATGTGTTAAAAGATGATGTTATTAACATGGTAGGATAAAGGGTGTCCTAACGAATGTTGTCGTAAGAAGAATACTCTTGTAAGGCATGAAATTCATCAACATTACAGAGATACCCAAACTCTTCATAATCCACAGTTGTTGATGGTATAAATTATAGTTAATATAAATTTGGTAGAAGTTGAATTGTTAGAGTAATAATAAACTATATTTTTGTGGCTAAAATCATAAATTGAAGTTGATAAAACATAATTTGGTAGAAAAAAATCTATTGTGTTACATGACATTGTGGGGATTATAAACATTAAAAATTTCTAAATATTTTTAATAGTTTTAAATCCTTTATCTAAATCAAAAATGTTATAGATTTAAAATATTATACTTTTTTTATTTATCTACCCTTCTCCCAAACTCAACCCAAAATTATTATATGGCTCTTATATAAGCTATGAGGGTTCATGATTAGAATAGGTAAATTCACGTCCCAACATCTGAACAACATGATAAATGATAGTACCATTGAAAACATATCCAACATCTATGAGGATCAGACTCATATATTAAGTGTTAGAGTATTCATCATCTTTTTCCGATTAGTCTACCATGTTGTTGGTTTGGATTTTTATTACCATGCTATTTGTTTTTAAAAATATTATTCTTGATAGTAATTATGTACACACAAGTTTGGTTCATATATTTTTTACTATCTTAGCTTGAGTGTCCATGCCACATTGCTATATGTTGATCTTATTATCAGTATGAAATCATTATTTTTATATTACTAAACTTGATTCAACAAGTCCACTCATCACTAACACAAGAGTGATAACAAGGAATCACACACTACGAGACATCTATTGAAGGAATATTGAAATTATTAGAAATATAAGTGTTTTATTTCAAGAAACATAAATATGAAGCTATTATATGTTTGAGATAATTTCAAGATAAATTTAATTTACAAAATGTTAGATACATGGTAAATATAAAACTTTATATGTACACACATTGACACACACACCATGATAATCTTTGTTAAAGATAAGTGCAACCATAAGAATATAAATGAATCATGTAGGAAAATGATAATAAAGTCTATGAAAAAATTAATAAGAATAATTATTTTTATATCATATGTTGACTTACAAGCTTATCACATGCTTACTTGCATGAATATCATGTGTTAATATGTATGATTTCCATGTCTTGGTTTACATGAGTGCTAAGTATTGATTATGTACTTATTATGTGTTCTCGTGCATTAATGCCAACTGCTTGAAAGTGTGCTTGTTATATGATGATGTGTATACTTGCCAAGGATTGACTTGACATGTGAAAGCTGTGTTGGCTTACTAAATGTTGCATCAAAAATTAAAAAACTTGGAATCTTGCCTATAAATAAAAGTGATTTGGTGTTCCTAGCATACAACACATATCAAGAGAACATTTCAAAGTGAAATGATAAACTCTTGCCCAATTATTTTCAATTACATGTGTGAATATTATTGAGTTTTCTAGAATTTGGTAGAATAGTTCAAACTAGTTCAATCGAGTATAATCAATTTAATTTAATTTGACATGCTAACCTATTCTTTTATTTTTTTTTATTTTTTTTTATTTTTTTTTATTTTTTTTTTATTTTTTTTTTATTTTTTTATTTATTTATTTATTTTATTTATTTATTTATTTATTTTATTTTTTATTTATTTTATTTTTTTATTTATTTCATTTATTTCATTTATTTCATTTATTTCATTTATTTCATTTATTTCATTTATTTCATTTATTCATTTATTTCATTTATTTCATTTATTTCATTTATTTATTTTATCTCATTTATCTCATTTATCTCATTTATTTCATTTTATTTTATTTTATTTTATTTTTGAATTCAAGCATTACTCAATTTTCAATATTTTTTGTAGATATCAAGTAGGCATACCTAAGTATGTGTACTATTTATGTATAAAATACACATGCATATTGATGTATGCTGTTTTTGTAATATCAAGTCGGCATACAAAGTATGTATACTAGTTATGTATAAAATATATATGGATATTGCTGTATACTATTTTTGTAGACATCAAGTCGGCATACCTAAGTATGTATACTAGTTATGTATAAAATACACATGCATATTGATGTATAGTATTTTTGTAGATATCAAGTCAGCACACCTAAGTATATATATAGTTTATATATTATTTTTGTATATGGCCACCATCAAAATCCGCACAATGACAATGCATTATATCACAGGTGCATGAAGCAAGTATACTAATAAGTTTATATACAAAATCCAAGCATACCATGGTGATTAAAAAAGAAATCAGAAACAAAAAAAAATAGAATAAAAATGCTTACTCTTCGATTAAGCAATCTAAGATAATCGACGAAGAATCAATGTATAAATATACCTCAAATCAATAACAAATTAAAATTTAAACCTCGAATAATTTTTGTTGAATCGGCATCGAGAGATAGATGGTGGAATGCGGAGTAATTCATCATGTTAGAGATGTGTCAGCGTCAAGAGAGGGAATGTATATTTTAGGAAAATATTTATATTTTTAATTATTAAAACATTAAATAAATAATATATATATATATATATATATAATACAAAAATACTCATTAATTTTATTACTATCAAAATTTTTTCAACAAAATTAATGTGCGTATAGCAAGGTACAAATGAAAACAAATACCTTACAATTTTTATTATAATTAATTAATAAATAAATATATAAACAATAAAAAAATATGTTTTGCCGTAAAAAAATCAAATAGGTACAAAATTAACAAACTTCATATAAAAAACATAAATGAAAAGATGATGTCTTTTAGCAACTCTCCTAAAAGTTATAAAATACTCTCAATGTTAAAAAATATATAAAAATTTATTTTTTATGATTATAATTTTTAAGAATTCATATTAATTTTTATGTAGATAATATGAAATAATTTTAAATGTATAAATTTTCATATTATTTGATATCTTTAATAATTTTTAAAATTCAAAAAATTACTTAAGTGATAAGATATTAAAAAAAGCAATATTTATTATTTTAATAAAAACTTAATGTTAAAAGTTAATTGTAAAAATATTATTCAATTATTTAATTTTTATAAATTTTAGTAGGATTAAACATCTATGTATTTATTTATAATTATTATTTTATTTTTTTAACTTTATTGAAAAAATTATATTTTTATTACATTTCAAGATTTTTAAAATTTGTATTATTTATTTTTTCCAAAGATTTATATAATCATAAATTTATCTAATACTTATAATAATATTAATATTTACTAGTTTATTCATCAATTCAGATATTTTTGAAAATATTTTCTATTTTATCATACAATGAATTAATTTACATTTAAATTAATAGAAATTTAATGTATGTTAATTTAATTTTTAAAATATCGAAAAAATTATTATATTTATTAAATTATTATTTAATGTTACTTTAATTTAATTTATTTAGTTTCTTAATTAAAATCTTTAGAAAAATTTTTGTATAATTTTAAAAAATTAATACATCATAAAAATAGTTATTTTAGTCCTTACTAATATAATTTTTTTATTTTTATATATTTAAATTAATTATTATAATATCATTTTTTATGATATTAAGAGGAGAATGTATCTTTAAAGGATTGCTCATTTATAGACCATTAACATACATTTAATAAACAAAATTAAATAAAATATTAAAACTAATAATAAATAAAAAAAATTAAATAATTAAATATTGGCTAGGGAAATTCCATCGCTATGTTGAAATTTAATTAGCTAGGAAGTTCAATCACTAAATCTGTCGCTATATTTTAGATTTAATTAGCTAGAGAAGTCTCTTCGCTAAATCGATCGATATATTTCTAATTTTATTAGCAAGGGAAATTACGTCACTAAAATCTATCACTATATTCATGACGTAATTGGCTAGGGAAGTTCCGTCGCTAAAATTCGTCAATATATTAAGATTGTAATTATCGAGGGAAATTTCATCGCGAAATCCATAGCTATAATTTCAGTATGTAATTAGTTAGGGAAATTACGTCACTAGAATCCGTCGCTATGTTCAGTATATAATTAGTTAGGGAATTCCATAGTTAAAATCTGTCGCTATGTTAAGGATGTAATTAGCTAGGGAAATTCCGTCGCAAAATCTGTCATTAAATTCATGATTTAAATAGCTAGAGAAATTCCATCGCTAAATGTGTTGGTAATTTCCATATTTTATTATCTAGTAGAATTCTATCGCTAAATCCATCGTTAATTTTTGGATTTTATTAACTATGGAAATTCTGTCTTTAAATACGTCACTAAATTCTGGATTTATTAGCTAGAGAAAATCAGTCGTTAAATCCATCGTAATTTTCATATTTATTAGCTAGGGAAATTCCGTTGCTAAATCCGTCGCTAAATTCTGGATTTTAATAGCTAGAAAAATGTCATCGCTAATTTCCGTATTTCATTAAATATGGAAATTCCGTCGCTAAATCGGTCGCTAATTTCCATATTTTGTTAGCTAGGAAAATTTTGTCGCTAAATCTGTCGCTATATTCATAGTTTTATTAGCTAGGAAAATTCTATCACTAAATCTGTCGCTAAATCAATCGCTAAATTTTGAATTTATTAGCTAGGAAAATTCGGTCTCTAAATTCGTCACTAAATTCCAGATTCTAATAGCTAGGGAAAATTCCGTCGATAACTCCATCGTTAATTTTCGTATTTATTAGCTTGGAAAATTCCATCAGCTAAATTCGTCGCTACATTCCGAATATATAGATAGAGAAAATTCTGTCACTAAATCATCACTAATTTCAATATTTTATTAGCTAGGGAAATTTCGTCACTAATTCTGTCGCTAATTTCCGTATTTTATTAGCTAGAAAAATTCTGTCGCTAAAATCTCCACTTTTCTTGAAGTAGAATTTACGAAAAATTTCTGTCACTATATCCATCGCTAAATCCCCCACTTTTCTTGAACAGAATTTGCGAAAAATTATCCGTTACTAATCCGTTGCTATATTTTTTTTCAAAGAAAAATCATTAATCCCTTGTTATTCCCTAGCAAATCCCTCGCAATTTAGCTAGGGATTGATTCCTGACTAAAATTTCCTAGCTAAATCAATATTTTCTTGTAGTGTGTGAAGTATCAACAACAATTTTTAAAAAAAGATTTGTTTACTTCTTTAAAGTAAGCATCATGATAGAGGAGCTCTATGAAGACTCCAAAATGACAATGATAATTGATTTGTCTTTCTCAATACCAAATAATACTTTCAGTCTCATTCATATATAAAACTACTAATATTTCTCTATGATATATCATTTCTTCATATGATAAATATATTATAGAGATAATCTCTTGTGTATGAATACAAGCATCATATTTCACATCATTATTCTCTTAGTTGCACATTTATATTAAAGTATAAAATTATATATATAATGATATATGATTATATAAATTTATAATTGTTTAGATATAATGTGTTTAAAATATTTTTATAAATGATTACATATATATATATATATTATATAGCACTTTTATAAATATTATATAGTATATATATCACATTATATAAACATTATAAATATTATATATTTATATAAAAATTTATATGTTATATAAATGTTTATAAATATGTATAAACATTTTATATGTTATATAAATTTTATATAAACAATTATATAAATGTATAGTGTTACGTAAATGTTTGTAGAGATATTTATAAACATTTATACATATGTATAAATATTTATATATAACATATATTTTATATAACACATCAATGTTTATATATAAGTTATACGTTTATATATATATATATATATATATATATATATTATATTAGAGTATAAACATTTATATATATAATGTCATATGATTATAAAAATGTTTAAATGTTATATATAATGTTGTGTTTATAATATTATATAAATATTATATTGCTACAAATCGGGCATACTATTTTCCAAAATAGTATGCCTCTCATGCTATAGTGTTTTATAATAGATTTTTTTTTGTTTTTTTATTTTTTCAAATCATGAAATATACAGTTGAATAAAAGTATTTTTTGAGTTTACAAGAAGTAGATATATTTTATTTTGATATATTTTTTAATATGAATATTTACTTATTTAGGTTTTTTTAAAAAATATTATTTTAATACACCATTACATAATTTCCCTATGTCTAATAACATATAACAACAATAAGTATCACCATGAGTATGTCATATTTTATATTTAAAAGAATTTACTAATCAGTATCACCATGAGTAGGTCATATTTTATTAATGAGGATGGTATCTTTTTTTACATTAAAAAAATTAATTTTTTCTTGAATTTTATCAAATTAAAGGAGATTTTGAAAAAAAAACATTAACAATATCAAATTTAATGAATTTGATTTTATCAAGATTATTCAATATCAACAATCCTTTCACAAATTATAATTATTCTTGATTATATGAGGATTCTAATTTGTTTTTGGACATATGTTTAATCAAAAATTAATAATTTATATATTTTTAAAATATAATCTTTAAATATTATCTCTTGATAAAATAAAAATTTATTATATTTTAACATTACACAAAGTCAACTTGACAATTCAAGTAGCACAACCTGAGTAGGTATTCACTTGCAAACTAAGCAACATAGATCTTGGTTGAGTAATTTCAGCCTACTAAATCAATGTGAGCAACCAAACTTTCTGTGATATTAGTTTTTCCTAACTTTATTGTCAATAAAACTAATAAATATTTTGGGTTTACCCAACATATCATCTCTAACACAAGTACAATAAAGAGTCAAAACTTCTATCACTTGTAAACTCTTTTGAAACATACACCCGAAAATATATGATTTGTTTTTTAATTAAATTGTTCATGAATAAATAAACATATTATATTAAACAATAATTTAAACAATAAAATTTAAGAGAATACTGACATTTCATCCTATGCATTATTTGTGATCAGCCTAGCATTCATAAAAATTTTATGTAATTTTAATATCAATTTTTTCTAAGGTAAGATTGGTATTTATGTTGTATGTATGGCAACTTGAATGGATGTTGAAATTAAGTTAAATTGTTTTTCATGGTTTACAGTGTTGTACATAAAGGTACACCAACCTATTTCTAATTTTAGTTATATATAACCTAATTTATGCATATTTTATTTAAAACATTTACATTCAAACATGTTGTAGAACTAACAATGCTTTTATCATTTACCATGGAAAAATAAGCTACTGCTATCAGCCCAACACCAACACCCTTAACTTCTTGTGTTACAAAAGTAATATCATGAAATCAAACTTCAGTTTAAAAATGAAAGACAAAAAGTAGACACTTAATCACACTAACCTCGGTCAAAAGAAAAGTTGCCCATGAAGCAAATGCAAAAAATATTAGGTGTAGTGAATATACTAATAGTTTCAAAGGATATAGGAAAATTGAACAAATTCAGTATCTTGGTATAATAGGTAATCAACATGTAATTATAGTTTTGAATAGGTAAGACTTGACTTGATTATTTTATCTTAGATGACTTTAATTATTAGATCATTATAGATTAAATTACACAACTCGTTGATTCGATGACATTGTAGAGTAATTGCTTATAATAATATCTTGTATTTTATCTTTATTATTGATTGATATAATCTTAGTGTTTTTATTGGTACATTTTTATAAAATAAAAAAGAATTATTTTTTTTTAATATTATAAAGATCTACTATTGAATATGTAGAAATCAAAGAGAAGAAGAATATTCATGATACTTAATATGAACAATAATATAAACAATACTCCTATATAATAGATAAATGCTACTGACAGCAGTCTATATGTTATGAGTTTTCATCAACATAACATAACAAAAAAATATTAATGTAATAAGCTAAAATAAATGTGGCACATAGGTCATACCAGACCAACATGATCTATTTTTTGAGGTTCAACTAGACCACAATGTGGTTTCGAGCACATCATGCTTTTTAGCATGGGACATGTCGTGCTAGCTTGACAACAAACAAAGGTGTCTAGCACGCCTCAGTGTCCTAGGGCAGAATGGAGCTCGTTAGATTGGTTTTGGCTCAGGGTTAAAATTAACATGTGGCTAACTCATGCTAGCTTGGGCTTGTTTTGACTAGGATCTATTCTCTCACCTCTTGGCTACTTCCTATATCTATATATATTATTTGTGAAAAAAAAATAAAAATAATATTATAAAAAATTTATACTTTATTAATATTAAAACCTACACTATATATGATTATCAATGTAAAAAAAGTATATTAAAAATATATACAGTCTAAAAATGCAAATATAAATGCTTATAAAAAATACAATAAAAGATTATAAAATAAATTATATGATAGGGTAGAGTTAGTGTTATAATATCACATGGTTTGGTTTGAATTATCACATCTATAAATTTTGGTTTCATTATTTTTGTATATGTCATTAGATTTTATCTTAAAGACTCATTCATGCTTTCTCCTAATTATTTAAGCATGATAAAGATTCAAAAATATTGATTATAACCTGGTCTTTCTATCTAAAATTATATTCATAATAAAAAACATTGATGCTATACTAGATATCTGAGGAGTTAGTATATCATGTTCAAATATCATCTAAGATAAATGGAAAAAAGTGTATTTGTATAATTTTTACCTATTCAATTTATTAATTTTTTTTGTAATTATTAGATAAGATGATATAGTAACTAATATTCAAATATCTTGATAACTTATTCCTATTTAGATGACTTTTTATCAATTGTCTTTAGTTAATTGAATGAAAAAAATTAATCTTCAAATATGATATTGATCTCCATACTTAGATAATCACTAAAAATATCATATTTATATTTATAATGTTTAAATAATTATATAATTATTCTTAAATTTTATTTTTAAGTTCTTATAGTCAATTTATGAAAATTGATATAAATTTGATAATATTATTATTCTTTGGTCTTAATCCTATGATTTATATAAGCAATCAAGTAGTAAATTGAAATAAAATAAAAGATTAATATTTAAAATATTTTTTTTATTTTAATTGTCTTCAAAAATGAATATTCTTTATATTTGTTAAATATATTATTCATATTGCATATATACCCAAGTATAATGTATGAGCATTTGCTAGATGAATTCATATTCATCATATTATAAAAGATTATTATAATCTTAGAAAGTAAAATCTCATGTCTAGTATGAGTCATTGATTATTATTTTATTAATTTTTTTTATTAACATAGTCAAATATTTTATAATGATAATTAACACATAATTATATAATTAGATATGTATGATTTCAATGATGCTTGATATCTAGTTGAAATTTCTTCTTTTTATGCCTATAAACTTACATAGTCTATTAACATTTATATTTTATTATATATTCTAATATTTTGATATATTTTGTATATGTTTTAATGTGCGAGGTTATTTTTTATGTTGTTTTATACTATTAAATTTATTATCTGATACATATCTCAAACGTGAAAAATCTCACACTACAAGAAAATATCAATTTAGCTAGGGAATTGTACCTAGCTAAATGTGATTTTCTTGTAATGAATGTGCCTTTGTCTGATCCTATATTATGTAATACTATTGTTGGGAGCTTAACATATCTTACTATTACTCATCTTGATATTGCTTATATTGTTCATGTAGTTGATTTTTTGCTTTCTCTATAAGAAATAATTATTTATTTCTCTATCTTCAATTAAAGCAGAGTATTATGCTACGATATTTACTACAATAGAAATTATGTGTGGTTATGTTAGTTATTTGCATATATGAGAGTATTGCTTTCTCACTCAATTATTATATATTGTGATTACAAGAGTGTTATTCAAATTATTATAAATTAGTCATGAATGAATGAATCATGCACATTAAAAATTGATTGTCATATTACACATTATCATCTCAAGTATGACACCATCACTTTGTTTTTTTTTGTTTCTTTCTTCCTTATAGCTTGTAGATTTCTTTATTAAGTTGTGTTCAAATTTTCATTCTCATTTTCTAGTTGATAAATTATCAATGCTTATAATTGGTGCATCATGAGTTAGAGGGGATGATAAATAACTATATATATATAGTTATTTGTTAAATATGGACCTAGTATTTGAAGAATTAGTCTTCTGGGTGGTTAATCTAATTAATATCTTGTATTTAGGAAGTTGAATTACTCCACTTGTATAGTATACATGAATAGATGATTATGTGTAATTAATAAAATCAAAAAATTAAATCATAAATTATTATGTTCAATTTTCAGTTTTTCACATAAATCACTTATGTAGCTAGGTCGACACAGTTTTGCATGTTTTCCCTCTTTAACTTTCCACTGAGTCCCCATCGACAAAGTGCCAACACCAGTCGAAGTGTATAAATGGATAGGCGACCAGCTAGTGATGATGGCGGCCACTTTTGGAGTGGTCCAGCAACCCGGGCCATGGAGAGCCAACTGGAGCCTGGTGCAATCAACACTAGTCTCCCATAAATCCACTGTATTAGAATCAAATTATGACAACGATGATATAAGTGATGATAGTTACAGCAAGGCTGATGCCCAATATGAGGAATACCTTGGAAGCCTATTTAGCAAGGGATGATCCCGCAAGAGACTGTCTGCTCCTCAATCTAAAGCCTCTAAAAAGGTTCATTCACTATCATATGATTTTCGCATGGGTTTTGCATGTATTTTCAACAGAAAGGATCTTGCTACTCTAAAATATTTAAGCTTTCATGTCTAGAATAATGTAGCTATTAATTGAAAATTGCAGCAACTTTGTTTTTTGACCCGAAACACCTAAACATAATTTGTTATATGGGACCTATGACTATGACAGCTAGTTGTTTAATCAACTTCTACTTAATTATAAAAGGTCATTAAGTAATTCACTTTCTTTACTAGTTTGCAATTATCAATAGTATTCTTTGATTTGATTTTTTATCCAACCGCTGAAGTGATCACCAGTAACAAATATAACTTATAAAAAGAATTTGACAAGAAATGGCATAATAGATGATCAGTTGGTGTATAACTTGGGCGCATCACCAAGAATTCCCAATCCGAGGCTAGAAGAGAAACTCATGGTTGAGGTCTGAATGCTTGTTTATATTGTCCTAAAATACACACATATAAAAACGTCATCCATGTGCTTATGTGTATATTCTAGCAAATATTGTGTGCTCAAGGGATACATTTTTTAATTTTATAATAAATGATCATTGCAATTTATAGAGTATGATAAATGTGCCAAGGATTCAAAATTTTCTGGCCCATTAGATTTATACGAGCACATGTCTTCTAGAATTCATAATTATTTTAAAAGTTTGTAAAAAATCTTCAATGTTTCAGATATTAATTATAAAAGTTTGAAGTATGGAGTTGTATGGAAGATCACAAAATAAATCAATATGATAAATAAAAAGAGAGACGGTACAACATATCAAATACATTACTATCAAATAAGTGTAATTTAAATGGTATCTTATAATTATTTGAATTTTTTTATTTTTAGATTCACTAGATAAATATAGATTATTTAATGAGAAAAAATTTGTCATAGATAAGATATGTAGTTGATATATGTACTTTGAGTTGATCCTTTGACGTATATTGTAATAAATATTTTGATTGACTAAAATATTAGATTTATGTTTGATCTGATTTATTTAGCCAACTCTCACATATTAGAAAATCATAAGTAAGATTAATTATCTAATGATTATAATATCAGATATAATTATTATAATAAGCATAATTAATAATTATTTAGATTTTTATTATAGATTCAGATAGATGGAGCTTATCATATATGAAGGATGAGATGAAATTTTTAGGCCCTAGATATCTTTTAGGGATCAATGCTTTTACAATTATTCGAGCATTCATATTTAAGTTGGGATTTTATATATTTGAAAAATTATAAATAAATAATTATTTTGAGATTTGATATAGATACATAATTAAATCTGATGATAATGATCATAAGTGATAAATTTTAGATTAATTATTTATTTGAAGAGATTGAATAATATTTTGTTTTCTTTTATTTTTTATTTTAATAATTAGATAATGATAATAATATTAATTTTGATGTTTCAAGAGCAAATAAGTATATAAAATGAATTATTTTTTTTTCAAAAAAATAATATTTAAGATTATATTATGTGTATAATTTATGTTTATATAATAAATTAACTAGTGAATATTTTCATGAAGGTATTTAATAAATCTCAACAATTTTTTTAAAATTTGATATCATGAGTATTTGTTCATCAATTTGTAGTTGATATTATATTTTATTATTTATTCTGATAAATAATTTTACTAAGAATTTCTCAGGTGATTAATCTCAGGTGTATAATGATACATAATATTATTAAGTAATTTTCATGATAATGATATATAATATTTATTTTGATAATTTACTAGCAAATAAAATATATAGAAAATGAATTATAATTTTTTTCCAAAAAAATAAAGATCTAAATGATATTATGTGTATATTTTATGTTTATATAATAAAATAACAAGTGAATATCTTCACGAAAGACCTTGAATAAATTTCAATTTGTTTTTTTAAAAAATTGATATCATAATTTCAATTTGTTCATCAATTTGAGGATGTTGCATTTTATTTGTGTTATGTTTTTTATACTTTATATATGAGCTGTTAACATGTGAGTAGACACAATCCAAGTTGAGATTTTATATACTCATTGTACATATTTTATTATTTTTTGAGTTATATTTTTGCTAATTCATATAATTTTGAGTATAACATCTTATCCTCAAAGAGGTTGTCTCATAAGTATTGATCATGAGACCGTTTAAATACTAATATTGGTTTTCATATTAAGTTTGAAGTTAAATTTGTTTATGAGAGAATAATATATTAAGATGATTGATCACTTAAAAAATTTGTGTATTACATAGTCTCATCAAAACACAGTCTCTACAAAGTTATTGGGTAAATTTGTTGAGATATTTATCTCTTTTTATATATCCTGTTAAAGCAAGAGTCTTCTGTACTTGGGTGTGAATGTGATCTCCATATCTATCTTATCATATCTTAATATTTGGAAGCATTTAAAATATGAAGGCTAGATAAGAAAATAAATTGTACTAGTATATTATCTTGACAGTCTTACCTCAAAAGATTGAAGAGATCGTGCATGATAAATCTTGAATTCGAGACTTACTATTCTTATAGTTGGACAAATTTTTATCATCACATAAAGATATGATATCTTATTAGATAGAAAGGTATATCTAAGTTAACATTTGAATAAGTCATGAAGTTGAAGAACAAATGAAATAACATAGTAATCTATTATTTGAAATCCACAGAATTGAAAATTGGATTTTAAAATATATCAATTATAATTGGTAGTTACTTATAAATTACTATAAACTCTTGAGAAATCTATCATTTATAGAGATTTTCTGATAAATGTATAAATAAGTGTTTTAAATCTTTGTCTAAGTATATTCCATGCTAATTCATAAGATTTTTAAATCTGAAATAAGATTATTAATCCTACTTTGTTTTAATATCATCAAATCATATCCCCCTTCAATTATTAATCTCCTCATTCAACATCTTTCAAATGATATTAATTCTCACCTACTTTATACACTACAAACTATTCACAAGGAAGCATCTTTAGATAATTTGAATGCTAGAGTGGATCAATTGACTAATAGACTGATATACTGATTGATAGTTAGAGAGATAGTTTGATAAATAGAAAGATTGATTGACATATTAAGAAATACACAATAGATAGATAGATAGATAAGAGATAGACATATAGACAAATAGATCGATAGACATATAGATACTTAGATAAATATAGACTTTGAAAATAGACAGACAAATATAGAGATAAATAAATATACAGATAGACAGATGAACAGATAGACAATCATAAAAATAGACAGATAGACAAAAAATATTTTGACATAGAGATAGATAGATAAATAGATACCCTATAGACATATAGTCAAAAAGATAGAAAGACTAATTGATAGATAGACAGATATATAGACAAATAGACATATAGATAGAAAAAAAGAAAAGAAAGATAGATAGATAAACAGACATATAGATAAGTAGACATATAGACAGAAAGACAAATTGATAAATAGATAGACAGAAATATAGACCAATAGTCAAAAAGATAGATAAGATATACAGATACATAGATCAATAGATAGACAAATAGATAGATAGATAGATAAACATAGATAGATAAAAAGATAGATAGATAGTCAGATTGATTGATTACAAATAGACATAGAACTTGTTAAAAGATAGCAATAGAAAGAAGATTGATAGACAGTTATTTATATAGATAAAGAATATACAGCTAGATATAAAGATAGACTAACGATAGATAGATAGACATATAAACAATTGATAGATTATGGATAGACTGATAGACAATAGAGATATATACAAAATATTCAGATTATAGATAGAAAAATATATAGATAGACAAATAGAAATATAGGATAATACATAACATAGACAATAGATAGATGACAGTTAGAATATAGACAAAGAGACTGATAGACAAATTGATAGATAGATAAATAGATAGATATTGATAGAGATAAATAAATACATAGATAGATAGATAGATAGATAAAGATAGATAGATAGATATTTTGATAGATAGTCAGATGTATAGATAAATAGGTAGATAGATAGATAGACAAACAAATACATTGATAGATTGATAAACATATAGAAAGGTAATAATATAGAGATATCGACAGATAGATAGAGAAATATTTAGATAGAATGATAGATAGATAAACTTATAGACTAATAGAGTGATCGACTCGTAGTCAGATATAGATATAGATAAATAGACATAATGATAGAGAGATAATTAGATAGTTGGATAGATTGATTGATTGATAGTGAGATTAATAAATAAAGAAATAGACAGATAGATAGATATATTGACTGATAGATAGATTGACTAATCCACTAATAGAAAGGTAAATAGATAAAATATACACAAATAGACAGATACGCATATAGATAGTTTGATATTTTGAGAAATAGTCAAATAGATAGATATACATATATATATACATATATACATATACATATATATAGACAAATATATAGATAGATTGATTGATTGACAAATAGTTAGATAGACAAATAGACACATAAATAGATAGACACAAAGATAGACTAATAGATAAAAAGGCCAATATGACTGATAGACTCATTGATTTCTAGACTTATAAAGAATTTGACAGATAGATAGCTAGATAGATAGACAGATAGATAAATTTTTTATATTAATATACAGATTAAAAAATAGATAGATAGATAGATAGACAAATAGACAAATAGACAAAAAATTAGATAGATAGATATATAGATAGATTTATAGATAGATAAATAGAGATATCGATAGATAAACTGATAGACAGAAAGATATATTGAGAAATAAACATATAGATGAAATACAAATACATAGATAGATATAGACATATAGATAGATATAAAGATAGAAATATTAACATATCGACAAATATATAGATAGACAAATAGATAGATAAATAGAAAGACAGATAGATATATAGACAAATATACATATACATAAATATACAGATATATAGATAAATAGATATATATATATAGACAAATAGATAGATAGATAGATTAGATACACATATAGACAGATTGACTAATAAACTTATATATAGATATAATGATAGGCAAAAAAAAATAATGAAATAAACATAGATAGATAGATAGTCTAATAGATTAATAGACTAATTTATAGATAAAGAAATAAATAGATAAATAGATAGATATATAGACAAATTAATTAATAAAATAATAGATAGATAGACATTTTAACAAATAGTAAAATATATAGATAGATACTTAGTCAGATAGAAAGATAGACAAATAGAAAGATATATAGATAAATAGATAGATATATAGATAAATAGACATATAGATAGATCAACATATAGATAGATTCAAGATAGACATAAAGACAAGTAAACAAATAGATAGACAATTAGATAGATAGATAGATAGTTAGATAGATCGATAAACAGGTATGTATATAAATATATAGAAATAGATATATAGATTCAAATATAAATAGATAATTAGATAGATATACACATAGATAGAGAGATAGAGAGATCGATAGATAGATAGTTATATAGATAGATATATGAACTGATAGACTCATGGATAGAAAGATAGATAGTAAGATTGAGATATATAAATAGGCAAATAAAAAAATATACATATAGGTAAATAGATAAATAGACAAAAAAATGTTAGATGGATAGATAGACATATTAACAGATAGATAGAGAGATAAATAGTTATATAGATAGATATTCTGATAAACAAATAGTTATATTGATAGATAGATATATAAATAGATTAATAGCTAGATAGGCAAATATATAGATACACAGATAGATAGATAGACAGATAGAAAGATAGAGAGAAAGGCAAGTAGTTGATAAACAGATACATAGATGGATAGATACCTAGATTTATAAATAGACACATAGATTGATTGACTTTTAGATAGTAGATAGATATATATATATATATATATATATAGACAAATAGAAATATAGATAGATAGATATAAATCAGATAAATTGATAAATTGACCGAAAGATATATAAACAGATAAATTCATAGAGAGATAGATAGATAGAATAATTGATTGATTAATTGATTAATTGACTAATAGACAGATAGATCGAGAGACTTATAGACATATAAATAGATAGACAGATAGACATATAGACAAATTGAAAAATAGGCATATAGAAAGATAGTTAGATTATCAAATAAACAGATAGATAGATAGATAAAAAATGATAGATAGAGAAAATAGATAGATAGTAGATAGACAAAACACAATAGCAAATATTAAAATGACAAATTGATAGAAAGATAAATAGACAAGTAAATAGAAAGAAAGAAAGATAGTCATATATACTAACAGATTGATGATAGACATATGGATATATAGACGGATAGCCAAATAGATAATAGATAGAATGTTAGATAAATAACCAAATCAACAGATAGACAGATAATAGATAGATAGATAGATAGAAAGGCAAGTAGACTATTAGACAAATACCTAGATAGAAATAAAGATAGATAGATAAATTGACACATAGTTATATAGACTAATAAATTGATAGATATATAGACAAATAGATGGATAAATAGAAAGATATATAGATAGAGAGATTTATAGAGAAAGAGAGAGAGAGAGAGAGAGAGAGATATATATAATATGAGAGAAAAGATAGATAGATAGACATTTTCATAGATAGATAGAGAGAGATAGATAGATATTGATAGATAGATATATAGACTGATAGATCGATAGACATATAGACAAATATACAGTTAGTCATATAGATAATAGTCAGATTGACATATTAATAGAAATACATATAGAAATATAATAGATAAAGAAATATATAGATAAAAAATAGACAGATAGTCAGATAGACAGATAGACATATAAATAGATAGATATAAATGACAGAAGACATATAAATATATCAATAGATATATATAGACAATTAGTTAGATACACCTATAAAAATATAGATAGATAAAAAAATCGATAAATAGACAAAATGATAGATAGGTAGATATCCATATATAGAAAATATACAGATAGACAGATTTTCAGATAGATAGATATTCTAAAGACAGATATTCAGAAATACATATAGACAGAAAGACAAACACTTATAAAATAGATAAATAGATAGACAGATAGATATATACAGATAGATAGATTGGTAGACAAAAAATAGATAGATAGATAAATAAATAGATAGATTGACAAATAGATAAATAAACAAATAGAGAGATAGATAGATAGATAGTTAGATAGATAGATAAAACAGATTGGTAGATAGACAAATAGAAAGATAGATATACATGTAGCTTGTCATATAGGTAGATAAACATATAGACATATAAATGATAGAAGATATACAAATAGACAAATAGACTTATAGATTAATAGATAGATAGTTAGAAAAATTGAAAGATATATGGATAGACAATAGAGAGATAGAAAAATTAACAGATAGAAAGCTAGATAGGTAGAAAGATAGTTATTCAGATATATAGGTATATAGATAAACAATAGAGGTAGATAGATAGAAACATAGATAGATTTATAGATAGAATGAAAATAAATACAATATAGATAGTTAGATAGACTGATAGATTAAATATATAGATATGTAGATAGATAGATAGCAGATAGAAAAATAGAATAAATAATACAAAAAATAGCCAGATAGTAAGATAGAAAGATAGGCAGATATATTAATAGCTAGATAGAAAGAAGATAGATAGATAGATAGATAGACAGATAAACAAATATAAAAATAAACAAATCAACATATCGATAATATATAGATAAATAAATAGATAGACAAATAAAAATATAAATCAATAAACAATAAGATAGATAGACAAATAGATATATGAGAGATAGATTCATAGATAGATAGATAGAAAAATAAATACATAGATAGACAAAAAGATAGAGAGATAGATAAATAGACTGATAGACATATAGACAATTAGATAGAAATATTGATAGATTGATAGATATACAAAATAAATAGATAGATAAAAGATAAAATATAGACAAATAGATAGTTAGATCAATAGATAGATAGACAAATAGCCAAATATTTAGATAGATAGATCGATTGATATATAGATAGATAGTTATAAATATAGGTAAATTGATAGATAAGTAGATATAAACTAGATATATAAACAGAATGATAGATTGACAAATAGATAAATAGTCATTTAGACAGATAGCCAAATAGATAGATAGATTAATAAATAAATAAAAAGATAGAAAATAAATAAAGAGATATATAGATAGACAAATAGATAGTAGATATATATCAATAGATAGATAGATAAAAATATAGACAAATAGGAATATAGATAGATACACAAATATAGATATTAGATTGATAAATATATAAATTTATAGATAGATAATAGATAGATAGATAGATAGAAAGATAAATAAATTCATATATAGATGGACATAGAGATTGGTAGATAGATAGATAGACAAATAGATAGATAGATAGCTTTATTGATAGACAGATAGATAGATAAAGAAATACATAGATAGATTAATAGACTGATATTCTGAAATATAGTAAGATAGATAGATAGATAGATATACAGATAGGCAGATATATAGATAGAGTGATAGACAAATAGATAGATATATACATAATAGATACATACATACATATATATATATATATATAGACAGACATACTGAATATAGATAGAAAAAATAAGATTGATAGATATACATATAGATAGATAGACAGATAGATATACAGATAGATAGATGATTGATAAACAAATAGAAGTTGGATAAATATATAGATAGATATATAAAGATATAGACTGATAGAAATATTTATAGATATGCAAATAGATATATAGGCACATAGATAGATAGATAGATTGGAAGATAAAAAGATAGAACAGAAAGATATTTAGATAGATCCGGAATATAGGTAGATAAATAGAAATATTATATATATATATAATATTAGATATATATATATATATATATTATATTGTGTGTGGTGGTGTGTGTGCGCGTGTGTGGTGTAGAAGGATAGATACATAGTTAGATGAAGAGATAGATACACAGATAGACATATAGATATATAGATAGATAGATATACATATAAACAAATAGATAGAGAGACAGATAGATAGATATGATGATAGACAGATAGAGATATTGATTAAAAGTATGATAGATAGATAGATAGATAAATTGAAAGATATAGATAGATTTAAAATTACATAGAAAGATAGACAAAAAATAGATAGATAGATAGATTGATGTTGATGATAGACTAAAATACTGATAGAAAGATTTAGAGAAAGATAGTTAGACAAATAGACAGATAGATAGCTAGATGGATTGTCTTGTAGATAGATATATAGATTTACAAATTGATAGATAAATTGATAGGCATATAGACATATACAAAAATAGATAGAAAGATAAATAGACATATAGACAGATAGATAGATAAACCAATACAGAGATATACAAAGAGACGTATAGATAGAGAGATAAATAATAGTAGAAAGACTGAGTAATAGGCTGTTATATAGATAAAAAAATAAGTATATAGACATATAGATATATAAATAATTGATAGAAAGATAGATGATTGATAATAGACTGATAGACTAGTTGACTAATAGACTAATATATAGAATGGGAGATAGACAAATAGATAGATACAAAGAAAGAAAGATAGATAGATAGAGAGACAAATAGATTGATAGAGAGATTGATAGATAGGCTTATAGACTTATAGAGAGATAGATATATAGGCTGATAAAATTATAGACAAATAGACAAATATACAGATAGATAGCTAAATAGAAAAAAATAGAAAGATAGATAAATAGATATATAGAGTATAGACACATAGGTAGATAGATAGATAAACATATAGATAGATAGATAGATAGACAGATAGATAGACATATATATAGTTAAAAATATAGATATATTGATATATAGATAGAAAGAAAGATATATATATATATATATAAATTGATAAATAACTAGAATGGCAAAAAGATAGATAGACAATATATAAATAGATTTACAAATAGAAAAATAAATAGAGAGACAGATAAACAAAATATAAATAGGCATATAGACAAATAGTATAAAGATAGATAGATAGGCAGATAACGAGATAGATAGACAAAATGATAGATAGATAGACAGATAGATAGATAGATAGAAAAAGATAGAGAGAGAGAGAGATTGATAGATATATAGAAATATAAATATATTGATAGATAAATTGACTGATAGATAATAGAGAGTTTTACAAATACATAGATTGACAGATTGACAAATCGGTACATATCTAAATAATCAGATAGACCTATAGCTAGATAGAGAGATACCCATATAGAAACATAGACATATATAGATTGATAGATAGACAAGTAAACAAGAGAGATAAATACATATATAGATAGTCTATATAGATACAAAGATAGACTAATAGACAGATAGAAATAAATAGATATAATATAAATAGATAAATAGATAGACAAGTAGTTAAATAGATAGATAGATAATATATATAGACAGACATTACATAGACAATAAACAAAAAATAGGCAAATAGACAAATAGGCAAATAGACAGACAGATAGATAGATAGATATGTAGATAGGTAGATTGCTAGAAAGACATAAATAGATAGAAGATATACAGATAGTTAAATAGATAAATAGATAGATAGATAGACAAACACACAGATATATTGATAGATTGATATACAATAAATAGAAAGATATATATATATATAGACAATTAGATAGATAGAGATATATAGAAAATAGATAGATTGAAAGATAGATGGTAGATATATAAACAGATAAACAGAAAGAAAAATATATAGATAGAAAGATAAAGAGCCAAAAATATTGATAAATAGATAAAAAATAGTTAGATAGAAAAATCGAGAAATAGATAGATATAAATAGATGATTGATTGTTTGATAGATAGATTAAAATATAGCCAAATAGGTAGATAGGTAGATAGGCATGATAGATAGATAGATGATTGATTCATTCATAGAATGATAGATAATAATTAGATAGATTGTTTTGTAGATAGATAGACAGATCAATATATTGATAAACTATAGATTGATTGATTGATAGATAAAAATATAGATAGATAGAGAGATAGATAGATATATAGATTGATTGATAGATAAAAATATAGAGAGATGATAGATATATAGATATATAGATTGATTGATGATTGATAATAGATAGATAGATGGACAAATAGATAGATGGATAGATAGATAGAAGGTTAGAGAGATAGAAAATATACATATGGATTTTTAGAAAGATAGATAGATTGATAGATTGATTCATTATAGATTGATAGAAATACAAATGACAGGTAGATTGATAGATAGATTGATTGATACAAATAGACACTAAGATAGATACATTGATAGAATGATGGTTAGATGTTAGATAAATAGAGAGGTAGATATATATATATATGACAATATATAGTTTGATAGAAAGGCATATAGATAGAAAGATAAATTGATAGATGATAGTTAGATAGTTAGAATGATATATATAGATATTAAGATTAATAGATAAATAGAGAAGTGATAGATTGATAGATAGTCACATAGGTATATATAACATATACAAATAGACAGATAGACAAATAGAGTAATATATAGATTTGACAAATAGACAGATAGACAAATAGATTAATAGACATATAGATAGAAATACATATAGATAAGATAGGCAGATATATAGATAGATAAAAAAATATAGAGATATATATAGATATAGACATATATGTAGATAATAAATAGATAGAGATAAAGATAGATAGATAGAGATAAAGATAGATAGTTAGAGAGATAGATAGGTAGATAGATTTATAATAGCCATATAGATTGATTAATGATTAAATAATAAAATAACATATAATATAGATAGATAGACAGATATACAGATTGATAGATAGACGGATAAATAGATAGATAGGACAGATAGATAGATAGGTAGAGAGAGATAGAAAAATAGACCGATAGATTTTAGATATATACAAAGATAGATAGATATATATTTATTAATTTTTTGTAAGATTGATAAAGACAAATAGATAAGTAGATTGTAGATTAATAGATTGATAGATTTATAGATTTATAGATTGATATACTGATAGACTTTAAGATAGATACATAGATAGAATGATTGTTAGATAGTTATGATAGATATAAACTTAGATATATATGATAGTTAGATAGTTAGAAAGATAGACTATAGATAGAAAGATAAATAGATAGCTATGATAGTTAGATAGTTCAAAATATGGAGCAGATAGATATAAATTAAATAGATAGTTAGATAAATTGATAGATTGATAGATAGGAACATAGATAGATAAACACATAAATATAGACAGATAGACATATAGATAGATAGATAGACAGATAGAGTAATAGATATATTTGACAAATAGACAGATAGACAAATAGATTAATAGACATAGATAAATATATATGATAGATTGGTAGTATATTGATAGATATATAAATATAAAGATATATATATATATATATAAATAAATAAGTAGATAGATATTAAGATAGACAGATAGAGAGATATATAGGTAGATACATATATAAATAGATAGTAGACAATTATATTATTAGATATAAGCTATGCATAAAGAAACAGACAAATAGACTAATAGATAGATAGATAGACAAATAAAAATAAATAGAAAAAATATTGATAGATGATATATAGAAAAATAAAAAGATAGATAGATAGACAAATAAACAGATAGATAGATAGACAAATAAACAGATAGATAGATAGACACAGATAGATAGACAAATATATTGACACATAGACAGATAGATAGATATACAGATATACATAAAAAAGAGATATAGATAGCTAGAAAAAAAGAAAGATAGATATATATAGATAGTAGAGATATAGACAAATATGACTAATAGGCTGAAAAACCAATAGATGGATATGGGCATAAAAAGTTGATAATAAATTAACAAATTGATATATAGACATATAGATAGTTTAAATAGATTAAATAAGGACACATACATATATAGACACATTGACAAAGAAACAAATGAAAAAATATATAGATAGATAGACATTATACATATGATGAGATAAATAGATTAACATATAGATAAATATACATAGACGAATAGATAGAATAATAGATATATAGATGGACGATAGAGAGATAGTTAGATAGATATATACATAGATAGACAGACAGATTGATTGAATGATTGAATGATTAAAAATATAACAAATAGATAGATATTTGATAGATGATAGATAGCTAGATATACTAAATAGATAAAGAGATAGAAAGATAATTAATAATATATATCACATAGAAATAAATAGTTATTATATATATAGAGAGATAGATAGACATATAGACAAATAATAGATCGATAGATACATGACTTATGCACTAATAGATCATAGACTTATAAAGAGATAGACAGATAATCAATGAGATAAATAGCCACATAGATAGATATATATATACAAAAAACACAATATATATATACATAGATAATTAAACAATTATAGTTATATTGAAAGATTGAAGGATAGATAGATATATAGATGATAGATAGATAAATAGATAGATAGATAGTTAGATATACATATATTGACATATATATAATACATAGAGAAACATAGAGTTAGATAGAAATAGATAGATAGAGGATAGATAAGCTGATATACTAAAATTCTCATAGACTGATAGATAGATAGTGATATAGATTGATAGAAATGCATATTACAAATATAAAAATAGATAGATAGAAAGATAGATAGATAAAGAGATAGCAGATATATATATAAAAGAGATAAGAGTTAGATAGATAGACTAGAGACATAAATAGATATATAGATTAAATAAAGACAAATAGACAGATATATAGATAAATAGTTATACAAATAAACATTTAAGATAAAAAATATATACAAATAGATTGAAAACGAAAAACAGATATAGAGATAGACATATAAAATATTTACAAATAGAGAAATAGATAGTTATACAAGTAGACAGATAGACAGAGATAGATAGACAGATAAAAGATAAATAGATAAATAGATTGCTAGATAGAGATATAGACATATAGATAGAGAGAGACAAATAGATAGAAAGATAGAAAGATATAAAATTAGATAGATAGCTATATATATAAATAAATATAAATAGAAAGATAATAGATAAACAATATATATATATATATATTGAAATGTAATTAGATTGATAGGTACATAGGCATATCATAGATAGATATATAGGTAGTAGATAGACAGATAGTCCATTTAGATAGATAAATGGGATAGAGATAGCTAGATAAATAGATATATAGATTAGATATAGATAGTATATATATATATAGAGATATATATATATATATATATATATATATATAGATATATTATATATTATATATAAGATAGGCAGATAAATAGATAAAAATAGATAGAATGATGAAAGATAGAAATAGACAAATAGACAAATAGATAGATATGTAGATAAAAAGATAGTTAGATTAAGAGATAGACAATAGGTAGACAAGTAGACATAAAAAATTGAGAGATAGATAGATAGCCTGACACTTCACAAATTGATG
>JAREIK010015993.1:0-68716 GCA_029783825.1 Sapria himalayana
TATTTTGATCTTCTAAACTGGTGGAAGGTAAATGAGGTTAGGTATCCTTCTTTGGAAAATGGAGCAAGGGATGTATTGGCTATCCAAGCATCTACTGTGGCCTACCAATCTACATTTAGCACTGGTGGGAGGACTTAAGATAAATTTAGGAGTTCTTTAACACCTATTATAGCTGAAGTTCTAATATGTCTACAAGATTGGTTGAGAAGCTCAAACAAACCTATTGAAATTGAAGAATTAGTTCAAGACCTTGATGATAATGAATCAGGTTAGTATACAAATCTTGTAAATTTTAATTTCACGTTTACTTATTTTATTCATTCAATTTAATAAAAATATGGTTCAATTACAATTTTCAGAGGGGTCTCAAGATACAAATATTCTTTCAACTATAGTTGGCCAACTAAATTTGGAATGGGTGTATTAAATTTTATAAGGTAATATTTAGTTTTTTTATTACTCTTTCATCTTAGAAATTTATGTCTACATGATTATCACGTTTTCATCCTTTGTTGTCCTTCTACAATCGAGAAAGAAAAGGGAGGAGTTGTAGAAGAGATAAGTAATTGGGTTTGGATTTTCGTTGCTATTCTGGGAGGGACGTTTGAAATGATTATTATCATGGTTGTTATTAGTTGTATTTTTTTTGTTATATTAAGCTGCTTAATTTTAATAATTACTTAAGTAGTAAATGTTGCTACCGATGTTTGTGGTCATCTTTATCTATTTCTTAATATCTTAAGTAATTGTTTAAAAAAGGTAGTATTTCTATTATAGTTTACTTTCACTCGCCTGGACAAAGCCAACTTGTGACAAAACAAAGAACCAAATTAAGCACACAACTGATTCCCGTTCTATTTAATATTTCTATCCTTTTCTGAACATCAATTCTTTTGACAAGGTGATGGAACTCGTTTGAAATATTCAGCCTATTTGAAAAAACAAAATTGGCCCAATTTGAGTTTGAAAGATACATAACTAAGGAATGATAAATGGTACAACAAATGATTTCGACATTAACTAACTTGGCCAGTTTGAAGAAAATAAATTGAAAAAAAATGTCCGAACTCTGTCTCGTCTCGGGACCATTTTCTCCTAGCCAAAATCCTCGATTTATGTCCTGTCCAATTTCGATATTTTAAACCTATGAGATGGGTCTGGATCTTCAAAAAAAATCTCTGAACTGTGGAAAGTGACTGGAGATTTGTAATCCACATCCCGTCCCATCCCATGAGCATCCCTAGCATTTAGTGGTTCATAGGTTTTATTTAAAAAATAAAATATCAAAAAATTTATTTTATTATTTTTTGATATTTTCAAAGGTTATAACCTTTGAAAATATAATAATTTTTAAATTTTTTTCAAATGTGAATACGATATTTAGTTATACTAATCATTAAATTTATATATTATATAAATTCAATATAAACAATTTTATTGATAAATATTCTAATAATAATCAAAAATAAATTAATAATCCATTAATAATAAGATAGATATTAATTAAAATATAATTTTAAAACTTAAAATGATTCAGAAGCAAAGAAAAGTATATTACTATATAATAATTTTTTGTTTTTGAATTTTATATTCTTTTAATAAGTTTAACTATATTTTTTTATGGAAAATAATTTATATAAATTATATTTGTCTAACTCAATTTATTTTGTAATTAATATTTATATATAAATAACAAATAAATAATTAAAATGAATATTTAAAATTATAATAAAAAAATGAGATTTATTATTTATTATTTAGGGATATCGGTTTAATTTAAATTAGATCCGTCTCAGTAATAATTTATTTTCTAATTAATATTTCTATAAAAATAAACTGATAAATAATTAAAATAAAAATTTAAAATTATACTGAATAAAAATTAAAATGAGATTTAAGATTTACCATTAATGTATACCAGTTTAATAGTTTAAATTTTAAGAGGTTTTGCCGTTAAGAGTTTAGCGATTTATGTTTTTAGAATTTTTAGTGGTTTATAGGTTTTATAAAAAAAATAAATAACAAAAAAATTTTCAATAATTTATTATCATTTTCATAGGTTATAACCTTTGAAAATATAATAATATTTACAATTTTTTGAAATGTGAATACAATATTTAGTTTTAAAAATATTAAAAATTTTATATCATATAAATTCAATATAAATAAATTTATTGATAGATATTATAATAATGATCAAAAATTAAATTAATAAACTAGTAATAAAAAGATAGATAATAATTAAAAAATATCTACAAAACCTAAATTTATTGAAAATTATAGTAAAATATATTACTAGATAATAATTTTAAATTTTTAAATTTTTACTTCTTATATAAGCGTATATTTTTTTTTATTAAAAATAAAAATTAAATTATATTTGTCACACTTATACTTTATTTTGTAATACATATTTCTATAAAAATAAACTAATAAATAATTAAAATGAATATTTAAAATTATAATAAATAGAAATAAAAAGTAGATTTATTAATTTTTAAGTAATATATAGCAGTTTAATGGTTTATGTATTTTGGCATTACGGGGTTTAGTTGTTTACTGATTTAACTGTGTATGTATTTAGTGGTTTATAGGTTTTATTTAATAAAAAAAATAAAAAAATTATTTTTATTATTTTTTGATATTTTCAAAGGTTATAACCTTTGAAAATATAATAATTTTTAAATATTTTTCAAAAGTGAATAAATAATTATTTATAATAATCATAATAATTATATCATATTAATTCAATATAAACAATTTTATTGATAGATATTCTAATAATTATCAAAAAATAAATTAAAAATCTATTATGAATAAGATTGATATTACTTAAAATATAATATCAAAACCAAAAATGATTCAAAAGCAAAACAAAATATTACTTAATATTAATTATTTGTTTTTAAATTTTTATTCTTTTTAAAAGCTTAACTATTTTTTGATGAAAAATAATTTTTATAAATTATATTTTTAACTCATAATTTATTTTATAATTAATATATATATATATATAGCTAAACAATCAAAATGAATTTTTTAAATTATAATGAAAACAAATAAAAATGAGATTTATTAATTATTATTTATGGTCAATCCGTTTAAACGATTATCTATTTAAAGGGGTCGGGATTTTTAGTTTAGTGATTTAAGTGTTTAGGCATTTAGTGATTAATAGGTTTTATTTAAACAAAGAAATAATAAAAGTATATATATTTTTGTTCTATCACGTGTTCAAAGGTTATATCTTTGAAAATATAATAATTATAAAATTTATTTCAAAAGTTAATACAATATTTAGTTATAATAATTATTAAATCTATATATCATATAAATTAAAAATAAATATTTTTATTGATAAATATTCTAATAATGATCAAAAAAAAATTAATAATCTATTATTAATAAGTTAGATATCAATTTAAATATAATTACGAAACCTAAAATGATTCAGAAACAAAGTAAAATATATTACTATATAATAATTATTTGTTTTTAATTTTTTTCTTATTTTAATAAGTTTATCTATATTTTTTTTGTTGAAAAATAATTAATATATATTATATTTGTCTAACTTATAATTTATTTTGTAATTAATATTTATATAAAATTATAATAAAAAAATAAAAATGAGATTTATTATTTATTATTAAGGATATACATGTTTAAAAAATTTATCTATTTAGGGTTTTCGAGATTTAGAAGTTATTGATTTAAGTATTTAGGCATTTAATGGTTTATAACTTTTATTTAAACAATGAAATAATAAAATATTCATTTTTGATATTTTTTCAAATTTTCAAATGTCATAACATTTCAAAATATAATTAAATTTAAAATTTTTTAAAAATGTGAATACAATAATTAGTAATTATAATTATTATTACTATATATAATATAAACTAAATATAACAATTTTATTGATAATATTATATCAATTATCAAAAAATAAATTAAGAAACTATTATTAATATGATAAATATAAATTAAAATATAATAAAAAACCTAAAATGATTCAAAAGCAAAGTAAAATTTATTACTAAATAATAACTTTTTTTTTTAGTTTTTGCATCATTTTATAAGCTTATATATATTTTTGTTAAAAATATATTATTTAAATTATATTTGTCACTCATAATTTATATTGTAATTAATATTTCTATAAATTTATTAAATTATATTTAAGGTTTACGAGTTTAAAGGTTTGGGTATTTAGGGGCTTCGGGGTTTCAGAGTTTAGAGATTTATCTATTTAGGCATTTAATGGTTTATAAGTTTTATTTAAACAATGATATAACAAAAAATTTATTTTTGTTATTTTTCTGATTTTTGAAAGTTATAACCTTAGAAAAAATAACAAAAAAATTTTAGTAATTTTTTGTCATTTTCATAGGTTATAACCTTTGAAAGTATAATAATATTTAAAATTTTTTGAAATGTGAGTACAATATTTAGTTACAATAATTTTAATAATTATATTCATATAAATTCAATATGAACAATTTTATTGATAGATATTATATTTATGATCAAAAATTAAATTAATAATCTATTAATAATAAGATAAATATTAATTAAAAAATATTTACGAACCCTAAATTGATTCAAAATTAATGTAAAAAATATTTCTGGATAATAAATATTAATTTTTAAAATTTTACTTATTTTTTAAGCATATATATATTTTTTGATTAAAAATAAATTATTTAAATTATATTTGTCGCACTAATAATTTATTATGTAATAAATATTTCTATTAAATAAACTTATAAATAATTAAAATGAATATTTAAAATAATAATAAATTTAAATAAAAATTAGATTTCTTAATTATTAAGTAGTATATAGCAGTTTAATGGTTTATGTATTTAGGCATTACGGGTCTTAGGAGTTTACTGATTTTATAGTGTATGCATTACGTGGTTTATAGGTTTTATTTAAAAATTAAAATAACAAAATAATTATTTTTATTATTTTTTGATATTTTCAAAGATTATATCATTTGAAAATATAGTAATTTTTAAATTTTTTTCAAATGTGAATTCAATATTTAGTTATAATAATCATAATAATTATATATAATGTAAACTCAATATAAATAATGATATTAATACATATTATAATAATGATCAATAAAAAATTAATAAACTATTATTAATAAGAATGATATAAATTAAAATATAATTACAAAATCAAAAATGATTTAAAATCAAAATAAAATATATTACTAAATAATAAATTTTTGTTTTAAAATTTTGCCTCTTTTTATAAGGATATATATTTTTTTTGATAAAAAATAAATTATTTATATTAGATATGTCTCATTAATAATTTATTTTGTAATTAATATTTCTATAAAAATAAACTAATAAAAAATTAAAATAATAATTTAAAATAATGCTTAATAAAAATTAAATTTAGATTTATCATTTTTTATTAATGTACACCTTTTTAATGGTTTAAGTATTTAGTGGTTTTGTCGTTTAGGAGTATAGCAATTTATGTTTTTAGGCATTTAGTGTTTTATATGTTTTATTTAAACAATAAAATAATAAAAAAAAATTTGTAATTTTTTCTCATTTTCATAGGTTATAACCTTTGAAAATATAATAATATTTAAAATTTTTTGAAATGTGAATACAATATTTAGTTATAATGATTTTAATAATTATATATAATATAAATTCAATATAAATAATTTTATTGATAGATAATATAATAATGATCAAAATTAAATTAATAAACTATTAATAATAAGATAGATATTAATTAAAAATATTTACAATACCCAAATCGATTCAAGATTAAACTATAATATATTACTGTATAATAATTTTTAATTTTTAAATTTTTACTTCTTCTATAAGCGTATATTTTTTTTTGATTAAAAATATTTTATTTAAATTATATTTGTTGCATTCATAATTTATTTTGTAATAAATATTTTATAAAAATAAACTAATAAATAATAAAAATCAATATTTAAAATTATAATAAATAAAATAAAAATTAGAATTATTAATTATTAAGTTGTATATAGCGGTTTAATGGTTTATGTATTTAGGAGGTTACTAATTTACCTATATAATCATTTACTAGTTTATATGTTTTATTTAAAAAATAAAATAACAAAAAATTTAATTTTGTTATTTTTAGATATTTTCAAAGGTTATAACCTATGAAAATACAATAAATTTTAAATTTTTTCTAAAGTGAATACAGTCTTTAGTTATAATAATCATTATATTTATATAGAATATAAATTCAATAATAACAATTTTATTGATAAATATTCTAATAATGATCAAAAAATAAATTAATAATCATTTATTAATGAGATAGATATGAATTAAAATATAATTACAAAACTTAAAATGATTCAGAAGTAAAGCAAAATATATTACTATATAATAATTTTTTGTTTTGAATTTTTTTTTCTTTTAAAAAGTTTATGTATATTTTTTTGATGAAAAATAATTTATATAAATTATATTTGTCTAACTCATAATTTATTCTATAATTAATATATTTATAAAAATAATCAAATAAATAATTAAAATTAATATTTAAAATTATAATGAAAAAAAATGAGATTTATTATTTAGGTATACCGGTTTAATTTAAATTAGATATTTCTCACTAATAATTTATTTTGTAATTAATATTTCTATAAAAATAAACTGATAAATATTTAAAATAAAATTTAAAATGATACTGAATAAAATTTAAAATGAGATTTATGATTTATTATTACTGTATACCAGTTTAATGGATTAAGTATTTAGAGGTTTTTTAATTTAGGATTTTAGCGATTTATGTTTTTAGTTTTTTAGTGGTTTATACGTTTTATTTATAAAAATAAAATATCAAAAAAATTTTATAATTTTTTCTCATTTTCATAGGTTATAACCTATGAAAATGTGAATACAATACTTAGTTATAATAATATTAATAATTATATATCAAATAAATTTGATATAACAAATTTTATTGATATATATTAAAATAATGATCAAAATTAAATTTATAAACTATTGATATTAAGATAGATATTAATTAAAAAATAATTACAAAACCTAAATTGATTCAAAATATAGTAAAAAATATTTCTGGATAACATTTTTCAATTTTTAAATTTTTACTTCTTTTATAAGCATATATATTTTTTAAATTATATTTGTAGCACTCATAATTTATATTGTAATAAATATTTCTATAAAAATAAACTAATAAATAAATAAAATGAATATTTAAAATTATAATAAATAGAATTTAAAATTAGATTTATTAATTATTAAGTAGTATATAGCGGTTTAATGGTTTATGTATTTTGGCATTACAGGGTTTAGGAGTTTACTGATTTAACTTTGCATGAATTTAGTGGTTTATATGTGTTATTTTAAAAAAAAAATTCAAAAAAATTATTTTTTTTTATTTTTTGATATTTTAAAAGGTTATAACCTTTGAAAATTTAATAATTTTTAATTTTTTTTTAAAGTGAATACAATATTTAGTTATAATAATCATTATATTTATATATCATATAAATTCAATATAAATATTTTTATTGATAAATATTCTAATAATGATCAAAGAATAAATTAATAATCTATTATTAATAAGATATATATCAATTTAAATATAATTACAAAACCAAAAATGATTCAGAAACAATGCAAATATAATACTATATAATAATTATTTGGTTTGAATTTTTTTTCATTTAAAATGTTTATCTATATTTTTTTGATGAAAAATAATTATATATATTATATTTGTCTATTCAATTTATTCGGTAATTAATAATTATATAAAAATAAACGAATAAATAATTAAAATGAATATTTCAAATTATAATGAAAAAATAATATTGAGATTTATTATTTATTATTTAGTGTATACCAGTTTAAAATGATTGTCTATTTATGGTTTTCGAGATTTAGGAGTTATTGATTTAAGTATTTAGGAATTTTGTGGTTTATAGGATTTATTTAAACAATGAAATAACAAAAAAATTATTTTTATTATTTTTCACATTTTCAAAGGTTATAACAATTAACATATAATAATTTTAAAATTTTTTAAAAATGTGAATAAAATATTTAGTAATAATAATCATTATAATTATATATAATATAAACTATTTTAAATAGTTTTCATTGATAGATATAATATCAATTATCAAAAAATAAATTAATAAACTATTATTAATATGATAGATATAAATTAAAATATAATTACAAAACCTAAAATGATTCAAAATCAATGTAAAATTTATTACTAAATAATATTTTTTATTTTTAAAATTTTACTTCTTTTTATAAGATTATATTTTTTTATTAAAAGTACATTATTATATTATATTAGTCTGACTAATTATTTATTTTGTAATTAATATTTATATAAAAAATATACTAATAAATATTTAAAATGAATATTTAAATTATAATGAATACAAATTAAAATTGAAATTTAGGATTTATTATTGTTGTAATATGTAATTTAATTTTTGATAATCTATTTGTATAACCAAATATTTTTTCTTTTTAAATATTTTCATGTAAATGCAGGAAATGAAATATTAAGAGGTCGGGTATGCAGTAGTAGCATAATAACGGAGGTCTCGCTGAGCGGACAGCGGGGCAAAATTGGAGCAGTGCCTGACCCATCTCATAATCTGAACCGCTCAGGTTAAATTAACCGAGAGAAATTTTAATATAAAATGTTTTGTAATTTTATTTTCGGGGGCTGTTTTTTGACCCATGGAATTGTTAATCGTATCTCTCTCTTCTCTCTGTGCGATTTCTTACGGACTATTCTGTGTGCTGCATCCTGTAAGACATTTCGTGCTTTAATCTATAACGCAAAAGCATTTTTTGGTGGATTAGCTAGTCGTACTGAGCGACTAGCAAACCACGTTCTTTTCGGTGTTTATTTCTCGTTTTTTGATTCTATCATGGATTGTTGCTGAATTGGGATATATATATTGCTTGTTTTCTCTTAGTTTCTATGTTTCTGTATCTCAATCTCACTACCATGGAAGCACAAATGCCCCACAATTATATATGGTATACCTGGTTAATGGATTCGATTATTTAGGGGTTTTATCATTTAGGAGTTTAGCAAATTTTTTTTAGGCATTTAGTGGTATATAGGTTTATATAAAAATAAAAAAATTATTTTTTGATTTTCAAAGGTTATAACCTTTGAAAATAAAATAATTTATAAATCTTTTGAAATGTGAATATCCATGTATAATTATATTAATCTTATTAATTATATATCATATAAATTCAATATAAATAATTTTACGATAGATATATAATAATGATCAAATATTAAATAATAAACTATTATTAATAATATAATATTAATTAAAATATATTACATAACCCAAAATGATTCAAAATCAAATAAAATATATTACTAAATAATAATATTTAATTTTTAAATTTTTCATTCTTTTTATAAGCTTATATTTTCTTAGATATAAATAATTATATAAATAATATCTGTCTCACTCGAAATTTATTTTGTAATTAATTTTTCTAAAAAATCAAAATATAAATAAATAAAATGAATATTTAAAATAATAATAAATAGAAATAAAAATGAGATTTTTTATTTATTAAGTAGTATACAGCTGTTATAAGGTTTATGTATTTAGGGGTTTCGGGTTTTATGAGCTGCTGATTTAAGTAAGTAAACATTTAGTGGTCTATAGGATTTATTTAAAAAAGAAATTACAAAAAATTTATTATTTGTATTCTTTCTCATTTTTCAAGATTATAACCTTTGAAAATATAATAATTTTTAAATTTTTTTTAAAGTGAATACAATATATATTTATAATAATCATAATAATTATATATCATATAAATTCAATATAAACAATTTTATTCATAGATATTCTAATAATTATCAAAAAATAAATTAAAAATCTATTATGAATAAGATTGATATTACTTAAAATATAATATCAAAACCTAAAATGATTCAAAAGCAAAGCAAAATATATTACTTAATAATAATTATTTGTTTTTAAATTTTTATTCTTTTTATAAGCATATCTATTTTTTGATGAAAAATTATTTTTATAAATTATATTTTTAACTTATAATTTATTTATAATTACTTTATATATATAAATAAAAAACTTAACAATCAAAATGAATTTTTAAATTATAATGCAAACAAATAAAATGAGATTTATTAATTATTATTTTGGGTATACCAGGTTTAAAGGATTATCTATATAGGGGTATCGGGATTTTGTAGTTTAGTGATTTAAGTGTTTAGGCATTTAGTGATTTATAGCTTTTATTTAAACAATAAAATAACAAAAAAAATATATTTTTTTATTTTTTCACATGTTCAAAGGGTATAACCTTTCAAAATATAATAATTTTAAAATTTTTTTCAAAAGTGAATACAATATTTAGTCATAATAATCATTATATTTATATATCATATAAATTCAATATAAACTAATTTTATTGATAAATATTCTAATAATGATCAAAAAATAAATTAATAATTTATTATTAATAAGTTAGATATCAATTAAAATATAATTACAAAACCTAAAATGATTCATAAATAAAGCAAAATATATTACTATATAATATTTTTTGTTTTTTAATTTTTTTATTCTTTTATTAAGTTATCTATATTTTTTGTTGAAAAATAATTTATATAAATTATATTTGTCTAACTTATAATTTATTTTGTAATTAATATTTATATAAAAATAAACAAATAAATAATTAAAATGAATATTAAAATTATATTGAAAAAAATAAAAATGAGATTATTATTTAGGATATACATGTTTAAAAAATTTATCTATTTAGGGTTTTCGAGATTTAGAAGTTATTGATTTTAATTATTTAGGCATTTAATGGTTTATAGGTTTTATTCAAACAATGAAATAACAAAAAATTTATTTTGATATTTTTTCAAATTTTCAAATGTCATAACATTTGAAAATATAATAATTTTAAAATTTTTTAAAATGTGAATATAATATTTAGTAATAATAATTATTATAACTATATATAATATAAACTAAATATAAACAATTTTATTGATAATATTATATCGATTATCAAAAAATAAATTAAAAACTATTATTAATATGATAGATATAAATTAAAATATAATTAAAAAACATAAAATGATTCAAAATCAAAGTAAAATTTATTACTAAATAATAATTTTTTTTTGTTTTTGCATCATTTTATAAGCTTATATTCTTTTTTGTTGAAAAAAATATTATTTAAATTATATTTTTCACTCATAATTTATTTTGTAATTAATATTTCTATAAATTATTTAAATTATATTTAAGGTTTACTAGTTTAAAGGTTTAGGTATTTAGGGGCATCAGGGTTAGGAGTTTAGAGATTTATGTATTTAGGCATTTTATGGTTTATAAGTTTTTTTTAAACAATGATATAACAAAAAATTTATTTTTGTTATTTTTTCTCATTTTTGAAGGTTATAACCTTTGAAAATATAACAATTTTTTAATTTTTTTTATATGTGAATACTATATTTAGTTATGATAATCTTAATAATTATATATTATGTAAATTCAATATAAACAAATATATTGATAGATATTATATTAATGATTAAAAAAAATTAATAAACTATTATTAATAAGATAGATATTTTTAAAATATATTTGCAAAACATAAATTTATTCAAAATCAAAGTAAAATATAATAGTAATAATAATTTTTTGATGTTTTGCTTCTTTTATAAGTTATATTTTTTGTTATTAAAAGTAAATTATTTAAATTATATTTGTCTTCCACATAATTTATTTTTAATTTATAATTCTATAAAAATAAACTAATAAATAATTAAAATGAATATTTAAAATTATAATGAATACAAATAAAATTGAGATTTATTATTTGTTATTCAGGATATACTAGTTTAATGGTTTAAGTATTTAGGTGTTTTGGGGTTTAGTGATTTATAGTTTTTATTTAGAGAATAAAAAATAAAAAATAAAATTTATTGATTTTTAAAAATTTTTGAAGGTTATAAGCTTTGAAAATATAATAATTTTTATTTTTTTTAAATGTTAATATAATATTTAGTTATGATTTTCTTAATAATTATATATAATGTAAACTCAATAAAAATAATTTTATTAATAGATATTATAATAATGATCATTAAATAAATTAATAAACTATTATTAATAAGAATGATATAATTTAAAATATAATTGCAAAATCTAAAATTATTCAAAATCAAAATAAAATTTAATACAAAATAATAAATTTTTGTTTTTAAAATTGTGCCTCTTTTTATAAGTATATATATATTTTTAAAAGAAACATAAATTATTTAAAATAGATCTGTCTCACTAATAATTTATTTTGTAATTAATATTTCTATAAAAATAAACTGATAAATAATTAAAATAAAATTTAAAATTACACTTAATAAAAATTAAAATGAGATTTATGATTTATTATTAATGTATACCAATTTAATAGTTTAAGTATTTAGAAGTTTTGTCGTTTAGGAGTTTAGCGATTTATGTTTTTAGGCATTTTGTGGTTTATAGGTTTTATTTAAACAATAAAATAACAAAAAAAATTTGTAATTTTTTGTCATTTTCATAGGTTATAACCTTTGAAAATATATTAATATTTAAAATTTTTTGAAATGTGAATATAATATTTAGTTATAATAATTTTAATAATTATATATCATATAACTTCAAATTAAACAATTTTATTAATAGATATTATAATAATGATCAAAAATTTAATTAATAAACTAGTAATAATAAGATAGATATTAATTAAAAAATATTTACAAAACCCAAATTGATTCAAAATTAAAGTAAAAAATATTAGTAGATAATAATTTTTAATTTTTAAAATTTTACTTCTTTTATAAGCATATATATTTGTTTTGATTAAAAATAAATTATTTAAATTATATTTTTCGCACTCATAATTTATTTTGTAATAAATATTTCTATAAAATAAAATTATAAATAATTAAAATGAATATTTAAAATAATAATAAATTGAAATAAAAATTAGATTTCTTAATTATTAAGTAGTATATAGTAGTTTAATGGTTTATGTATTTAGTCATTACGGGCCTTAATAGTTTAATAATTTTACTGTGTATGCATTTAGTGGTTTATAAGTTTTATTTAAAAATTAAAATAACAAAATATTTATTTTTATTATTTTTGATATTTTCAATGGTTATAACATTTGAAAATATAATAATTTTTGAATTTTTTTCAAATGTGAATTCAATTTTTAGTTATAATAATCATTATATTATTATATCATATAAATTCAATATAAACAATATTATTGATAAATATTCTAAAAATGATCAAAAAATAAATTAATAAATTATTATTAATAAGATACATATCAATTAAAATATAATAAAAAAACCTAAAATGATTCATAAAAATCAAAATATATTACAATATAATAATTTGTTGTTTTGAAATTTTTTTTATTTTTAAAAAGTTTATCCATATTTTTTTGATGAAAATTAATTTATATAAATTATATTTGTCTAACTCATAATTTATTTTTAATTAATATTTATATAAAAATAAACAAATAAATAATTAAAATGAATATTTAAAATTATAATGAAAAAAATAATATTGAGATTTATTCTTTATTATTTTGGGTATACCAGTCTAATTTAAATTAGATCTGTCTCACTAATAATTTATTTTGTAATTAATATTTCTATAAAAATAAACTGATAAATAATTAAAATAAAAATTTAAAATTATGCTGATAAAAATTAAAATGAGATTTATGAATTATTATTAATGTATACCAGTTTAATATTTTAATTATTTAAAGGTTTTTTCGTTTATGACTTTAGCGATTTATGTTTTTAGGCATTTAGTGGTTTATAGGTTTTATTTAAACAATGAAATAACAAAAAAATTATTTTGAAATTTTTTCACATTTTCTAAGGTACCTTTGAAAATATAATAATTTTAAAATTTTTTAAAAATGTGAATACAATATATAGTAATAATAATCATTATAATTATATATAATATAAACTAAATATAAACAATTTTATTGATAGATATGATATCAATTATCAAAAAATAAATTAATATGCTATTATTAATATGATAGATATAAATTAAAATATAATTGCAAAAAATATTCAAAATCCAAGTAAAATTTATTACTATATAATAATTTTTTTTTAGTTTTTGCTTCTTTTTATAAGGTTATATTTTTTTGATGAAAAATAAATTATTTAAATTATATTTGTATCACTCATAATTTATTTTGTAATTAATATTTTAATAAATTATTTAAATTATATTTAAGGTTTACGAGTTTAAAGGTTTAAGTATTTAGGGGCTTTTGTGTTTAGGAGTTTAGAGGTTTAAGTGTTTAGGGATTTATTGGTTTATAGGTTTTATTTAAACAATGAAATAACAAAAAATTATTTTTGATATTTTTTCACATTTTCAAAGGTTATAACATTTGAAAATATAATAATTTTTAAATTTTTTTCAAATGTAAATATAATATTAAGTTATAATAGTCTTAATAATTATAAGTCATTTAAATTCAATATAAATAATTACATTGCTAGATATTATAATAATGATCAAAAAAATTTAATAAACTATTAATAATAAGATAGATATAATTCAAAATATATTTGCAAAATCTAAATTTATTCAAAATCAAAATAAAATATATTACTAAATAATAATTTTATTTAATGTTTTACTTTTTTTATAAGTTTATATTTTTGTTTTTAAAAATAAATTATTTAAATTATATTTGTCTTACTCATAATTTATTTTATAATTTATAATTCTATAATAATAAACTCATAAATAATTAAAATGAATATTTAAAATTATAATGAATACAAATAAAATTGAGATTTATTATTTATTATTCAGGATATACGGTTTAATGGTTTAAGTATTTAGGCTTTTTTGTGTTTAGGAGTTTAGTGATTTAAGTGTTTAGACCTTTAGTGATTTATAGTTATTATCTAAAGAATTAAAAAACAAAAAATTTAATTTTTGAATTTTTTTAATTTTTGAAAGTTGTAACCTTTGAAAATATAATAATTTTAAATTTTTTTAAATGTGAATATAATATTTAGTTATATAATCTTAATAATTATATATAATGTAAACTAAATATAAATAATTTTATTAATATATATTATAATAATGATCAATAAATAAATTAATAAACTAGTATTAATAAGAATGATATAAATTAAAATATAATTGTATAATCTAAAATGATTCAAAATCAAAATAAGATATATTACTAAATAATAATTTTTTATTTTAAAAATTTTGCCTCATTTTATAAGCATATATATTTTTTTGATGAAAAATAAATTATTTTAATTATATATATCTCACTAATAATTTATTTTGAAATTTATATTTCTATAAAAATAAATTGATAAATAATTAAAATGAATATTTAAATTATAATGAATACAAATAAAAAGAGATATGATATTATTTAGGTTATACCTATTTAATGGTTTAAGTTTTTTATGGTTTTTGGGTTAAGGAGTTTATTGATTTATATGTTTGCACATTTAGGTGTTTATATGTTTTATTTAATCAATGAAATAACAAAAAATTTATTTTTATGAATTTTCGTGATTTTCAAAGGTTATAACCTTTGAAAATATAATAATTTTTTAATCTTTCTAAAATATGAATACAATACTTAGTTATAATAATCTTAATAATTATATTTGATGTAAATTTAATATAAAAAATTTATTAATTTATATTATTATGATGATCGAAAATAAATTAATAAACTATTATTAATAAGATAGATATTAATTAAAATATATTTGCAGAACCCAAAATAATTCAAAATCAAAGTAAATTATATTACTAAATAAAATTTTAAAATTTTGAAATTTTGTTTATTTTTATAAGCTTATTTTTTTTCATAAAAATAATATATTTAAATTATATGTCTCACTCATTATTTATTTTGTAATTAATATATCTATAAAAATAAACTAAAAAATAATTAAAATGAATATTTAAAATTATAATGAATACAAATAAAAATTAAATTTATTATTTATTATTTAGGTTATATAGGTTTAATGGTTTAAGTATTTAGGTGGTTTTGGGGTTAAGGAGTCTAGATATTTAAATGATTAGGCATTTAGTGGTTTATAAGTTTATTTAAATAATAAATAATAAAAAATTATTTTTGTGATTTTTTATCATTTTTGAAGGTTATAACCTTTGAAAATATAATAATTTTTAAATTTTTTTCAAATATAAATATAATATTTAGTTATAATAATCTAAATATTTATAAGACATTTAAATTCAATATAAGTAATTTTATTGATAGATATTATAATAATGATCAAAAAATAAATTAATAAACTTTTATTAATAAGATTGATAACAATTAAAATATAAATGCAAAACCTATAATGATTCAAAATCAAAGTAAAATATTTACTTGTTTTTAAATGATAATTTTTTGTTTTTAAATTTTTACTTGTTTTTATAAGCTTATATTTATTTTTGATTAAAAATAAATTATTAAAATTATATTTGTCTCACTCTTTATTTATTTTGCAATTTATATTTCTATAAAAATAAACTAATAAATAATTAAAATGAATATTTAAGATTATAATGAATACAAATTAAAATGAGATTTATGATTTATTATATATGGTATACCAGTTTAATGGATTGTTAATTTAGGGGTTTTGTCATTTAGGAGTTTAGCAATTTATGTTTTTATGCATTTAGTGGTTTATAGTTTTTATTTATATAATAAAAATAAATTTTTTTTTGATTTTATCTGATTTTCAAAGGTTATAACCTTTATAAATAAAATAATTTTTAAAATTTTTTGTAATGTGAATACCATGTATAATTATATTTATCTTACTAATTATATATCATATAAATTCAATATAAACAATTTTAATGATAGATAGTATAATAATGATGAAAAATTAAATTAATAAACTATTATTAATAATATAAATATTAATTAAAATATATTACATAACACAAAATGATTCAAAATCAAATCAAAATATATTACTAAATAATAATATTTAATTTTCAAATATTTCCTTCTTTTTATAAGCTTATATTTTTTATTGATTAAAATAAATTATTTAAATAATATTTGTCTCACTCAAAAAATTTTTTAATTAATTTTTCTAAAAAATTAAACTATAAATAATTAAAATGAATATTTAAAATTATAATAAATAGAAATAAAATGAGATTTATTATTTATTAAGTAGTATATAGCTGTTAAAAGGTTTATGTATTTAGGGGTTTCGGGATCTATGAGCTTACTGATATAAGTAAGTAAGCATTTAATGATCTATAGGTTTTATTTTAAAAATGATATAACAAAAAATTTATTTGTATCATTTTTTCTCATTTTTTAAGGTTATAACCTTTGAAAATATAATAATTTTTAAATTTTTTTCAAAAGTGAATACAATATATATTTATAATAATCATAATAATTATATATCATATAAATTCAATATAAACAATTTTATTCATAGATATTCTAATAATTATCAAAAAATAAATCAAAAATCTATTATGAATAAGATTGATATTACTTAAAATATAATATCAAAACCTAAAATGATTTAAAAGCAAAGCAAAATATATCACTAAATAATAATTATTTTTTTAAAAATTTTTATGATTTTTATAAGCTTATCTATTTTTTGATGAAAAATATTTTTAATAAATTATTTTTTAACTCATAATTTATTTTATAATTAATATATATATATATAATAAAAATAAACAATCAAAATTAATTTTTTAAATTATATTGAAAACAAATAAAAATGAGATTTATTAATTATTATTTAGTGTATACCGGTTTAAATGATTATCTATATAGGGGTATCAAGATTTTGTAGTTTAGTGATTTAAGTGCTTAGGCATTTAGTGGTGTATAGGTTTTATTTAAACAATGAAATAACAAAAAAAATTATTTTTTTTTATTTTTTGACATTTTCAAATGTTATAATCTTTGAAAATATAATAATTTTAAAATTTTTTTCAAAAGTGAATACTATATTTAGTTATAATAATATTTATATTTATATATCATATAAATTCAATATAAACATTTTTATTGAAAAATATTCTAATAATGATCAAAAAATAAATTAATAATATATAATTAATAAGATAGATATCAATTAAAATATAATTAAAAAACCTAAAATGATTCAGAAGCAAAGCAAAAGATATTACGATATAATAATTTTTTGTTTTGAAATTTGTTTTAAAAATTTATCTATATTTTTTTATGAAAAATAATTTATATAAATTATATATGTTTAACTCATAAATTATTTTGTAATTAATATTTATATAAAAATATACAAATAAATAATTAAAATGAATATTTAAAATTATAATGAAAAAAATGAGTTTTATTATTTATTATTTAGGGTATACCGGTTTAATTTAAATTAGATCTATCTAACTAATAATTTATTTTGTAATTAATATTTCTATAAAAATAAACAAATAAATAATTAAAATGAATATTTAAAATTAAACTGAATAAAAATTAAAATGAAATTTATGATTTATTATTAATCTATACCAGTTTAATTGTTTAAGTATTTAGAGGTTTTGTCATTTAGAAGTTTAGCGATTTATGTTTTTAGGCATTTAGTGGTTTATAGGTTTTATTTAAACAATAAATAACAAAAAAAATTTGTAATTTTTTTTTCATTTTCATAGGTCATAACCTTTGAAAATATAATAATATTTAACATTTTTTGAAATGTGAATATAATATTTAGTTATAATAATATTAATAATTATATATCATATAAATTAAATATAAACAATTTTATTGCTAGATATTATAATAATGATCAAAAATTAAATTAATAAACTATTAATAATAAGATAAATATTAATTAAAAAATATTTACAAAACCCAAATTGATTCAAAATTAAAGTAAAATATATTACTGGATAATAATTTTTAATTTTTAAATTTTTACTTCTTTTATAAGCGTATATATTTTTTTGATTTAAAATAAATTTTTAAATTATATTTGTTGCACTCATAATTTATTTTGTAATAAATATTTCTATAAAAATAAACTAATAAATAATTAAAATGAATATATAAACTATAATAAATAGAAATTAAAATTAGATTTATTAATTATTATGTATTATATAGCAGATTAATGGTTTATGTAATTAGGTATTACGGGGTTTAGGTGTTTACTGATTTAATTATGTATGCATTTAGTGGTTTATAGGTTTTATTTAAAAAATAAAATAACAAAACATTTATTTTATTATTTTTTGATATTTTCAAAGATGATAACCTTTGAAAATATAATAATTTTTAAATTATTTTCAAATATAAATATAATATTTAGTTATAATAATCTTTATAATTATATATCATGTAAATTCAATATAAACAATTTTAGTGATAAATATTCTAATAATGATCAAAAAATAAATTAATAATCTATTATTAATAAGATAGATATCAATTAAAATATAATTACAAAACATAAAATGATTCATAAGTAAAGCAAAATATATTACTATATAATAATTTTTTGTTTTGAAATTTTTTTTATTTTAAAAAGTATATCTATATTTTTTTGACAAAAAATAATTTACATAAATTATATTTGTCTAACTCATAATTTATTTTTTAATTAATATTTATATAAAAATAAAAAATTAATAATTAAAATGAATATTTAAAATTATAATGAAAAAAAATGAGTTTTATTATTTATTATTTATGGTATACCGGTTTAATTTAAGTTATATCTGTCTCACTAATAATTTATTTTGTAATTAATATTTCTCTAAAAATAAACTGATAAATAATTAAAATAAAAATTTAAAATTATACTGAATAAAATTAAAATGAGATTTATGATTTATTATTAATGTATACCAGTTTAATGGTTTAAGTATTTTGAGGTTTTGTCATTTAGGAGTTTAGCGATTTATGTTTTTAGGCATTTATTAATTTATAGGTTTATTTAAACAATAAAATAACATAAAAAATTGTAATTTTTTGTCATTTTCTAATGTTATAACCTTTGAAAATTTAATAATATTTAAAATTTTTTGAAATTTGAATATAATATTTAGTTATAATAATTTTAATAATTCTATATCATATAAAATAAATATAAACAATTTTATTGATAGATATTATAATAATGATCAAATATTAAATTAATAAACTATTTATAATAAGATAGATATTAATTAAAAAATATTTACAAAACCCAAATTGATTCAAAATTAAAGTAAAATATAATAGTTGATAATAATTTTTAATTTTTAATAATACTTCTTTTATGCTTCTTTTAAAAGCATATATATATATATATGTGTGTGTCGCACTCATAATTTATTTTGTAATAAAAATTTCTATAAAAATAAACTAATAAATAATTAAAATGAATATTTAAAATAATAATAAATTTAAATAAAAATTAAATTTATTAATAATTATGTAGTATATAGCGGTTTAATGGTTTATGTATTTAGGCATTACGGGGTTTAAAAGTTTACTGATATAACTGTGTATGCATTTTGTGGTTTTATGTTTTATTTAAAAAATAAAATAACATAAAATATATTTTTATTATTTTTTCATATTTCCAAAGGTTATAACCTTTGGAAATATAATAATTTTTAAATTTTTTTTAAAAGTGAATTCAATATTTAGTTATAATAAACATTATATTTAGATATCATATAAATTCAATATAAACAATTTTAATGATAAATATTCTAATAATCATCAAAAAATAAATTAATAAACAATTATTAATAAGATAGATAACAATTGAAATATAATTACAAAATCTAAAATGATTCAGAAGGAGAGCAAAATATTTATATAAAAATAAACAAATAAATAATTAAAATGAATATTTAAAATTATAATTAATAAATAAAAATGAGATCTATTGTTTATTATTTATGATATATCAAATTAAAAAAAAATCTATTTATGGTTTTCGAGATTTAGAAGTTATTCATTTAAGTATTTAGGCATTTAGTGGTTTATAGGTTTTATTTAAACAATGAAATAACAAATAAATTATTTTTGATATTTTTTTCAAATTTTCAAAGGTTATAACCTTTGAAAATATAATAATTTTAAAATTTTTTAAAAATGTGAATACAATATTTAGTAATAATAATTATTATAACAATATATAATATAAACTAAATATAAACAATTTTATTGAATGATATTATATCAATTATCAAAAAATAAATTAATAAACTAATATTAATATGATAGATATAAATTAAAATTAATTACAAAAACTAAAATGATTAAAAATCAAAGTAAATTTAATACTAAATAATAATTTTGTTTTTAGTTTTTGCCTCATTTTATAAGATTATATATTTTTTTGATAAAAAATAAATTATTTAAATTATATTTGTATCACTCATAATTTATTTTGTAATTAATATTTCAATAAATTATTTAAATTATATTTAAGGTTTACGAGTTAAAGGTTTAAGTAATTTAGGGGCTTCGGGGTTTAAAAGTTTAAGATATATGTGTTTAGGTATTTAATGGTTTATAAGTTTTATTTAAACAATGATATAACAAAAAATTTATTTTTTGTTATTTTCTCTCATTTTTTAAGATTATAACCTTTGAAAATATAACAATTTTTAAATTTTTTTTAAATGTGAATACTATATTTAGTTATGATAATATTAATAATTATATATCATATAAATTCAATATAAACAATTATATTGATAGATATTATATTAATGATCAAAAAATAAATTAATAAACTATTATAAATAAGATAGATATTATTTAAAATATATTTTCAAAACCTAAATTTATTCAAAATCAAAGTAAAATAAATTACTAAATAATAATGTTTTTGATGTTTTGCTTCTTTTTATAAGTTTATATTTTTTGTTCTTAAAAGTACATTATTTAAATTATATTTGTCTTCATCATAATATATTTTGTAATTTATAATTCTATAAAAATAAACTAAAAAATAATTAAAATGAATATTTAAAATTATAATGAATAAAAATAAAAGTGAGATTTATTATTTATTATTCAGGATATACAGGTTTAATGGTTTATGTATTTAGGTGTTTTGTGGTTTAGGAGTTTAGTGATTTAATTGTTTAGACCTTTAGTGATTTATAGTTTTTATTTAAAGAATGAAAAAACAAAAAATTTAATTTTTTGATTTTTTTTAATTTTTGAAGGTTATAACCTTTGAAAATATAATAATTTTTAATTTTTTTTAAATGTGAATATAATAATTAGTTATAATAATCTTAATTATTATATATAATGTAAACTCAATATAAAAAACTTTATTGATAGATAATTTTTAATTTTTAAATTTTACTTCTTTTATAAGCGTATATATATTTTTTGATTAAAAATTAATTATTTAAATTATATTTGTCTTACTCATAATTTATTTTGTAATAAATATTTCTATAAAAATAAACTAATAAATAATTAAATGAATATTTAAAATTATAATAAATAGAAATAAAAATTAGATTTATTAATTATTATGTATTATATAGAGGTTTAATGGTTTATGTATTTATGCATTACGGGGTTTAGGAGTATAATGATTTAATTGTGTATGTATTTAGTGGTTTATAGGTTTTATTTAAAAAATAAAATAACAAAAAATTTATTTTTATTATTTTTTGATATTTTCAAAGGTTATAACCTTTGAAAATATAATAATTTTTAAATTTTTTTCAAAAGTGAATTCAATATTTAGTTATAATAATCATTATATTTATATATCATATAAATTCAATATAAACAATTTTAGTGATTAATATTCTAATAATGATCAAAAAACAAATTAATAATCTATTATTAATAAGATAGATATCAATTAAAATATAATTACAAAACATAAAATGATTCACAAGCAAACCAAAATATATTACTATATAATAATTTTTTGTTTTGTAATTTTTTTTTATTTTAAAAAGTTTATCTATATTTTTTTGATTAAAAATAATTTATATAAATTATATTTGTCCAACTCATAATTTATTTTTTATTTAATATTTTTATAAAAATAAATAAATAAATAATTAAAATGAATATTTAAAATTATAATGAAAAAAAATGAGATTTACTATTTATTATTTAGGGTATACCGGTTTAATTTAAATTATATCTGTCTCACTAATAATTTATTTTGTAATTAAAATTTTTATAAAAATAAACTGATAAATAATTAAAATAAAAATTTAAAATTATACTGAATAAAAATTAAAATGAGATTTATGATTTATTATTAATGTATACCAATTTAATTGTTTAAGTATTTAGAGGTTTTGTCGTATAGGTGTTTAGCGATTCATATTTTTAGGCATTTAGTGGTTTATAGGTTTTATTTAAACAATAAAATAACAAAAAAAAATTGTAATTTTTTGTAATTTTCATAGATTATAACCTTTGAAAATATAATAATATTTAAAATTTTTTGAAATGTGAATACAATATTTAGTTATAATAATTTTAATAATTATATATCATATAAATTCAATATTAACAATTTTATTGATAGATATTATAATAATGATCAAAAATTAAATTAATAAACTATTAATAATAAGATAGATATTAATTAAAAAATATTTACATAACCCAAATTGATTCAAAATTAAAGTAAAAATATTATTGGATAATAATTTTTAATTTTTAAATTTTTACTTCTTTTGTAAGCATATATATTTTTTTTATTAAAAATAAATTTTTTAAATTATATTTGTCATACTGATAATTTATTTCGTAAAAAAACTTTATATAAAAATAAACTAATAAATAATTAAAATGAATATTTAAAATTATAATAAATCGAAATAAAAATTAGATTTCTTATTTATTAAGTAGTATATAGCAGTTTAATGGTTTATGTATTTAGGCATTACAAGCTTTAGAAGTTTACTAATTTAAATGTGTATGCATTTAGTGGTTTATATGTTTTATTTAAAAATTAAAATAACAAAATATTTATTTTTATTATTGATTTATATTTTCAAAGGTTATAACCTTTGAAAATATAATAATTTTTAAATTTTTTTCAAATGTGAATTCAATATTTAGTTATAATAATCATTATATTTATATAACATATAAATTCAATATAAACAATATTATTGATAAATATTCTAATAATGATCAAAAAATAAATTAATAATCTTTTATTAATAAGATAGATATCAATTAAAATATAATTACAAAACCTATAATGATTCAGAAGCAAAGCAAATTATATTACTATATAATAATTTTTTGTTTTTAATTTTTTTTTCTTTTAATAAGTTTATCTATATTTTTTTGATGAAAAATAATTTACATAAATTATATTTGTCTAACTCATAATTTATTTTTTAATTAATATTTATATAAAAATAAACAAATAAATAATTAAAATGAATATTTAAAATTATAATGAAAAAAAATGAGATTTATTCTTTATTATTTAAGGTATACCAGTTTAATTTAAATTATAATTGTCTCACTAATAATTTATTTTGTAATTAATATTTCAATAAAATAACACTTAAATCTATAAACTCTTGAACATAAAAGCGCCTAAAGACTTAAAACTTTAAACTCGTAAACCTTAAATATAATTTAAATAATTTATTTTTCATCAAAAAAAATATAAGCTTATAAAAAGAAGCAAAAACTAAAATACAAAAATTATTATCTGGTAATAAATTTTACTTGATTTTGAATAATTTTAGGTTTTGCAATTATATTTTAATTTATATCTATCATATTAATAATAGCATATTAATTTATTTTTTGATAATTGATATCATATCTATCAATAAAAGTGTTTATATTTAGTTTATATTATATATAATTATTATGATTCTTATTACTAAATATTTTATTCACATATATAAAAAAATTTAAAATTATCATATTTTCAAAGGTTATAACCTTTTAAAATATCAAAAAATAATTTTTTGTTATTTCATTGTTTAAATAAATCCTATAAACTACTAAATGCCTAAACACTTATGTCAATAACTTTGAAATCTCGAAAACCCTAAATAGATAATCCTTTTAAACTAGTAAATCCTAAATAATAAATAATAAATCTCAATATTATTTTTTACATTATAATTTAAAATATTCATTTTTATTATTTATTCGTTTATTTTTATTAAATATTAATTACAATATAAAATATAAGTTAGACAAATATAATTTATATAAATTATTTTTCATCAAAAAATATAGATAAACTTATAAAAAGAAGAAAAAATTTCATAACAAAAATTTATTATATAGTAATATATTTTGCTTTCCATCTGAATCATTTTAGGTTTTGTAATTATATTTTAATTCATATCTATCTTATTAATAATAGATTATTAATTTATTTTTTGATCATTATTAGAATATTTATCAATAAAATTATTATATTGAATTTATATGAAATATAAATATAATGATTATTATAACTAAATATTGAATTCACTTTTGAAAAAAATTTAAAAATTATTATATTTTCAAAGGTTATAACATTTAAAAATATCAAAAAATAATAAAAATATATTTTTTGTTTATTTATTTTTTAAATAAAACCTATAACCACTAAATGCATACACAATTAAATCAGTAAACTCTTAAACCTCGTAATGCCTAAATACATAAACCATTAAACCACTTTATACTACTTAATAATTAATAAATCTAATTTTTATTTCTATTTATTATAATTTTAAATATTTATTTTAATTATTTATTAGTTTATTTCTATAGAAATATTTATTACAAAATAAATTATAAGTGCGAGAAATATAATTTAAATAATTTATTTTTAATCAATAAAACTATTTTCACTTATAAAATAAGTAAAAATTTAAAAATTAAAAATTATTATTAAGTAACATATTTTACTTTAATTTTGAATCAATTTGAGTTTTGTAAATATTTTTTAATTAATATCTATCTTATTATTAAAAGTTTATTAATTTAATTTTTGATCATTATTATAATATCTATCAATAATATTATTTATATTGAATTTATATGATATATAACTATTAAAATTATTATAACTAAATATTATATTCACATTTCAAAAATGTTAAATATTATTATATTTTCAAAGGTTATGACCTATGAAAATGAGAAAAAAATTAGAATTTTTTTTATTTTATTGTTTAAATAAAACCTATAAACCACTAAATGCCTAAAAACACAAATCGCTAAACTCTTAATTGAAAAAACCTCTAAATACTTAAACAATTAAACTGTATACATTAATAATAAATTATAAATTCATTTTAATTTTTATTCAGTTTAATTTTAAATTTTATTTTAATTATTTATCAGTTTATTATTATAGAAATATTAATTACAAAATAAATTATTAGATAGATAGATCTAATTTAAATTAAACCTGTATACCCTAAATAATAAATAATAAAACTCATTTTTTTCATTATAATTTTAAATATTCATTTTAACTATTTATTTTTATATTTTTATATAAATATTAATTACAAAATAAATTATGAGTTAAACAAATATAATTTATATAAATTATTTTTCATCAAAAAAAATATAGATAAATTCTTAAAAACAAATTTCAAAACAAAAAATTATTATATAGTAATATATTTTGCTTAGCTTCTGAATCATTTTAATATTTGTAATTATATTTTAAATGATATATATCTTATTAATAATAGATTATTAATTTATTTTTTGATCATTATTAGAATATTTATCAATAAAAATGTTTATATTGAATTTATATGATATATAAATTTAATAATATTATAACTAAATATTGTATTCACTTTTAAAAAAGTTTTAAATTTTTTATATTTTAAAGATTATAACCTTTGAACATGTGAAAAAATAAAAAAAATATATATTTTTTGTTATTTCATTGTTTGAAATAAAACTTATACACCATTAAATGCCTAAACACTTAAATCACTAAACTACAAAATCCCAATACCCCTATATAGATAATTCTTTAAACCGATATACACTAAATAAAAATTAATAAACATCATTTTATTTGTTTTCATTATAATTTAAAAAACATTTTGATTTTTAGTTTTTTATTTGTATATCTGTATTAATTATAAAATAAATTATTAGTTAAAAATATAAGTTATAAAAATTATTTTTCATCAAAAATAGATAAGCTTATTAAAAGAATAAAAATTTAAAAACAAATAATTATTATTTAGTAATATATTTTGCTTTGCTTTTGAATCATTTTAGGTTTTGATATTATATTTTTAAGTAATATCAATGTTAGTCATAATATATTTTTAATTTATTTTTTGATAATTATTAGAATATCTATTAATAAAATTGTTTATATTGAATTTATATGATATATAATTATTATGATTATTATAACTAAATATTGAATTCACTTTTGAAAAAAATTTAAAAATTATTATCCAGTAATATATTTTACTTTAATTTTGAATCAATTTGGATTTTGTAAATATTTTTTAATTAATTTCTATCTTTTTATTAATAGTTTATTAATTTAATTTTTGATCATTATTATAATATCTATCAATAAAATTGTTTATATTGAATTTATATGATATATAATTATTAATATTATTATAACTAAAATATTATATTCACATTTAAAAAAATTTTAAATATTATTATATTTTCAAAGGTTATAAACCTATGAAAATGATAAAAAATTATAAATTTTTTTTATTATTTTATTGTTTAAATAAAACCTATAAACCACTAAATGCCTAAAATCATAAATCACTAAATTTTCAAATGACAAAACATCTAAATACTTAAACCATTAAACTGGTATACATTAATAATAAATTATAAATCTCATTTTAATTTTTATTCAGTATAATTTTAAATTTTTATTTTAATTATTTATCAGTTTTTTTTATAGAAATATTAATTACAAAATAAATTATTAGTGAGATAGATATAATTAATATTTAACTAGTATACCCTAAATAATAATTAATAAATCTCATTTTGTTTCATTATAATTTTAAATATTCATTTTAATTATTTATTGGTTTATATTTATATAAATATTAATTACAAAAAAAATTATGAGTTAGAAAAATATAATTTATATCAATAATTTTTAATCAAAATATATAGATAAACTTTTTAAAATAAAAAAAATTCAAAACATTAAAATTATTATATTGTAATATATTTTGCTTTGCTTTTGAATTATTTTAGATTTTGTAATTATATATTAATTGATATCTATCTTAGTAATAATAGATTATTAATTTATTTTTTGATCATTATTAGAATATTTATTACTAAAATTGTTTATGTTGAATTTATATGATATATAAATATAATGATTATTATAACTAAATCTTGAATTCACTTTTGAAAAAAATTTAAAAATTATTATATTTTCAATGGTTAAAATTTTGGAAATATGGAAAAATAATAAAAATAAATTTTATGTTATTTTATTTTTTAAATAAAACCTATAAACCACTAAATGCATACATAGTTATATCAGTAAACTCCTAAACCCCGTAATGCTTAAATACATAAACCATTAAACCGCTATATACTACTTAATAATTAATAAATTTAATTTTTATTTCAATTTATTATTATTTTAAATATTCATTTTAATTATTTATTAGTTTATTTTTTAAAAATTTTTATTACAAAATAAATTATGTGTGCGACACATATAATTTAAATAATTTATTTTTAATAAAAAAAATATACTCTTTTAAAAGAAGTATAAAAGAAGTATTATTTAAAATTATTATCAACTAATATATTTTACTTTATTTTTATTCAATTTGGGTTTTGTAAATATTTTTTAATTAATATCTATCTTATTATAAATAGTTTATTAATTTAATTTTTGATCATTATTAAATATCTATCAATAAAATTATTTATATTTATTTCATATGATATAGAATTATTAAAATTATGATAACTAAATTTTGTATTCAAATTTCAAAAATTTTAAATATTATTAAATTTCAAAGGTTATAACATTTGAAAAAGACAAAAAATTACAAATTTTTTTTATTTTATTGTTTAAATAAAACCTATAAATCACTAAATGCCTAAAAACATAAATTGCTAAACTCCTAAATGACAAAATCTCAAAATATTTAAACCATTAAACTTATATACATTAATAATAAATCATAAATCTCATTTTAATTTTTATTCAGTATAATTTTAAATTTTTATTTTAATTATTTATCAGTTTATTTTTATAGAAATATTAATTACAAAATAAATTATTAGTGAGACAGATATCACTTAAATTAAACTGGTATACCCTAAATAATAAATAATAAATCTCATTTTTTTTCTTTATAATTAAATATTCATTTTTATTATTAATTTTTTATTTTATATAAATATTAATTAAAAAGTAAATTATGAGTTAGACAATATAATTTTTGTAAATTATTTTTAATCAAAAAATTTATATATGTCGCACTAATAATTTATTTTGTAATTAATATTTCTATAAAAATAAACTGATAAATAATTAAAATGAATATTTTAATTATATTGAATACTAATAAAACTGAGATTTATGATTTATTATTTAGACTATACTAATTTAATGTTTTAAGTATTTATGGGCTTCGGGTTTAGGAGTTTAGTCATTTTAGTATTTAGTCATTTAGTGGTTTATAGGTTTTATATAAAAAATAAAATAACAAAAAATTTATTTTTGTTATTTTTTCTCATTTTTGAATGTTATAACCTTTGAAAATATAATAATATTTAAATTTTTTTTTGAAAAGTGAATACAATATGAAGTTATAATAATCATAATAATTATATATCATACAAATTCAATATAAACTATTTATTGATATTATTATATTAATGATCATAGAAAAGTAATAACCAATTATTAATAAGATAAATATTGTTTAAAATATATTTTCAAAACCTAAAATGACTCAAAATCAAAGTGAAATATTTTACTAAATATTAAATTTAAATTTTTAAATTTTTGTATCCATTTATAAGCCTATATATTTTTTGATGAAAAATAAATTATTTAAATTATATTTGTCTCACTAATAATTTATTTTTTAATTTATATTTCTATAAAATTAAACTAATAAATAATTAAAATGTATATTTAAAATTATAATGAGTACTAATAAAAATGAGATTTATTATTTATTATTTAGGGTAAAACAATTTAATTGTTTAAGTTTTTTGTGGTTTTGGGGTTAAGGAGTTTATTGATATATATGTTTACTAATTTTAGTATTTATAGGTTTTATTTAATCAATGAAATACCAAAAAATTTATTTTTATGAATTTTCGGGATTTTCAAAGGTTATGACCTTTAAAAATATAATAATTTTTTAATAGTTCTAGAATATGAATACAATACTTAGTTATAATAATCTTAAAAATTATATTTGTTGTAGATTCAATATAAAAAATATTTATTAACAATATTATAAAAGTGATCAAAAAATAAATTAATAAACTATTATTAATAAGATATATATTAATTAAAATATATTTTCATAACCCAAAATAATTCAAAATCAAAGTAAATTATATTTCTAAATAAAATTTTAAATTTTTGAAATTTTGTTTATTTTTATAATCTTATATTTTTTTTCATTAAAAATAATTTATTTAATTATATTTGTCATCACTCATTATTTATTTTGTAATTAATATTTCTATAAAAATAAACTAAAAAATAATTAAAATAAATATATAAAATGATAAAGAATAAAATAAAAATGAGATTTATTATTTATTATTTAGGTTATATAGGTTTAATGGTTTAAGTATTTAGGGGGTTTTGGGGTTTAGGAGTCTAGAGATTTAAATGTTTAGGCATTTAGTTGTTTATAAGTTTTAATTAAATAATAAAATAATAAAAAATTATTTTTGTGATTTATTATTAATTAATTAAAATATAAATTTAAAATTATACTAAATAAAAATTAAAATGATATTTATGATTTATTATTAATGTATACTAGTTTAATGGTTTAAGTATTTAGAGGATTTTGTCTTTTAGGAGTTTAGTGATTTAGGTTTTTAGGCATTTAGTGGTTTATAGGTTTTATTTAATCAATTAAATAACAAAAAAAAATTTTAATTTTTTTGATTTACATAGGTTATAACCTTTGAAATATAATAATATTTAAAATTTTTTGAAATGTGAATACAATATTTAGTTATAATAATATTAGTATTATATATGTTATAAATTCAATATAAATAATTTTATTGATAGATATTATAATAATGATCAATAATTAAATTAATAAACTATTAATAATATGATAGATATTAATTAAAAAATATTTACAAACCCCAAATTGATTCAAAATTATAGTAAAATATATTACTGGATATTAATTTCTAATTTTAAAATTTTTACTTCTTTTATAAGCGATATATTTTTTTTAATAAAAATAAATTATTTAAATTAAATTTGTCGCACTCATAATTTATTTTATAATAAAAATCTCTATAAAAATAAACTAATAAATAATTAAAATGAATATTAAAACTATAATAAATATAAATAAAATTAGATTTTTTAATTATTATGTATATATAGCAGTTTAATGGTTTATGTATTTAGGTATTACGGGGTTTAGGTGTTTACTGATTTAATTGTGTATGCATTTAGTGGTTTATAGGTTTTATCTAAAAAATAAAACAACAAAACATTTATTTTTATTATTTTTTGATATTTTCAAAGGTTATAACCTTTGAAAATATAATAATTTTTAAATTATTTTCAAAAGTGAATTCAATATTTAGTTATAATAATCATTATATTATATATCATATAAATTTAATATAAACAATTTTAGTGATAAATATTCTAATAATTATCAAAAAATAAATTAATAAAAATTATTAATAAGATAGATATCAATTAAAATATAATTACAAAATATAAAATGATCATAAGCAAAGCAAAATATATTACTATATAATAATTTTTTGTTTTGAAATTTTTTTTATTTTAAAATATTTATGTTATATTTTTTTGATTAAAAATAATTTACATAAATTATATTTGTTTAACTCATAATTTATTTTTAATTAATATTTATATAAAAATAAAAAATTAATAATTAAAATGAATATTTAAAATTATAATGAAAAAAAAAGAGATTTATTATTGTATTATTTAGGGATTTACCGGTTTAATTTAAGTTATATCTGTCTAACTAATAATTTATTTTGTAATTAATATTGCTATAAAAATAAACTGATAAATAATTAAAATAAAATTTAAAATTATACTAAATAAAATTAAAATTTGATTTATGATTTATTATTAATGTATTACCAGTTTAATGGTTTAAGTATTTTGAGGTTTTGTCATTTAAGAGTTTAGCAATTTATCATTTAGACATTTAGTGATTTATATGTTTTATTTAAACAATAAATAACAAAAAAAATTGTAATTTTTGGTCATTTTCAAATGTTATAACCTTTGAAAATTTAATAATATTTAAAATTTGAATACAAATTATAGTTATAATAATTTTAATAATTCTATATCATTTAAAATAAATATAAACATTTTATTGATAGATATTATAAAAATGATCAATAATTAAATTAATAAACTATTTATAATAAGAAAGATATTAATTAAAAAATATTTACAAAACCCAAATTGATTAAAAATTAAAGTAAAATATATTAGTTGATAATAATTTTTAATTTTTAATAATATTTCTTTTTATACTTCTTTTAAAAGCGTATATATATTTTTTGATTAAAAATAAATTATTTAAATTATATGTGTCGCACTCATAATTTATTTTGTAATAAAAAATTTATATAAAAATAAACTAATAAATAATTAAAATGAATATTTAAAATATTAATAAATTTAAATAAAAATTAAATTTATTAATTATTAAGTAGTATATAGCAGTTTAATGGTTTATGTATTTAGGCATTACGGGGTTTAAAAGTTTACTGATATAACTGCGTATGCATTTAGTGGTTTATAGGTTTTATTTAAAAAATAAAATAACAAAAATTTATTTTTATTATTTTTTCATATTTTCAAAGGTTATAAACCTTTGAAAATATAATAATTTTTAAATTTTTTTCAAAAGTGAATTTAATATTTAGTTATAATAATAATTATATTTATATATCATATAAATTCAATATAAACAATTTTATTGATAAATAATCTAATAATGATCAAAAAATAAATTAATAAACAATTATTAATAAGATAGATATCAATTAAAATATAATTACAAAATCTAAAATGATTCAGGAGAGCAAAATATTTTACTATATAATAAATTTTAGTTTTAATTTTTTTTTTCTTTTTATAAGTTTATCTATATTTTTCGATGAAAAAGTATTATATATACATTATATTTGTCTAACTCAAAATTTATTTTGTAATTAATATTTATATAAAAATAACGAATAAATAATTAAAATGAATATTTTAAATTATAATGAAAAAAATAATATTTATATTTATTATTTATTAGTTAGGGTATACTAGTTTAAAAGGATAATCTTTTAGCGTTTTAGAGATATAAGTGTTATTGATTTAAGTGTTTAGGCATATAGTGGTTTATAGGATTTATTTAAACAATGAATAACAAAAAATTATTTTAGATATTTTCTCACATTTTCAAAGGTTATAACCTTTGAAAATATAATAATTTTAAAATTTAAAAATGAGAATACAATATTTTGTAATAAAATCATTATAATTATATATAATATAAACAAAATATAAAGAATTTTTTGATAGATATTAAATCAATTATCAACAAATAAATTAATGTGATATTATTAATATGATAGATATAAATTAAAATATAATTGCAAAACCTAAAATTATTCAAATCAAAGTAAAATTTATTACTAAATAATAATTTTTTTAGTTTATTCTTCTTTTATAAGCTTATAAATTTTTTTTGATGAAAAATAAATTATTTAAATTAAATTTGTATCACTCTATATTTATTTTGTATTGATATTTTAATAAATTATTTAAATTATAATAAGGTTTTACGAGTTTAAAGGTTTAAGTGTTTTAGGGGCTTTTGTGTTAAGGAGTTTAAAGATTAAGTGTTTATAGATTTAGTGGTTTATAAGATTTATTTAAAACATGATATAACATAAAATATATATTTTTTTATTTTTTCTAATTCTTGAAGGTTTATATCCTTTGAAAAATAATAATTTTTAAATTTTTTCAAATGTAAATATAATATTTATTTATGATAATCTTCATAAATATAGTCATTTAAATTCAATATAAATAATTACATTTCTAGATATTATAATAAGATCAAAAATAAATTCTAAACTATTATTAATAAAATAGATATTATTTAAAAAAGTATTTGCAAAATCTAAATTTAATCAAATCAAAGTAAAATATATTACTAAATAATATTTTTTTTAATGTTTTGCTTTTAATAAGTTTAAATTTTTGTTATTAAAATAAATTTTTTAAATTATATTTGTCTTACACATAATTTATTTTAATTTATATTTCTATAATAATAAACTAATAAATAATTAAAATGAATATTTAATATTATAATGAATACAAATAAAATGAGATTTATTATTATTATTCGGACCATACCAGTTAATGGTTTAAGTATTTAGGTGTTTGTGGTTTAGGAGTTAGTAATTTAATTATTTAGCCTTAAGTGATTATAGTTTTTATTTAAAGAATGAAAAACAAAAAAATTAATTTTTGAATTTTTTAATTTTGAAGGTTATAACCATTGAAAATATAATAATTTTTAATTTTGTTAAATGTGAATATAATATTAATTATCATACTCTAATAATATATATAATGTAAAATCAATATAAATAATTTTATTAATAGATATTATAATATGATCAATAAATAAATTAATAAACTAGTATTTATAAGAATGATATAAATTAAAATCTAATTGTAGAATCTAAAATGATTCAAAATCAAAATAAGAAATATTAGTAAATAGTAATTATTATTTTTTAAAATTTTCCTTTTTTATCCCGCATTTTTAATGAAAAATAATTATTTAAACTATATATGTAGCACTAATAATTTATTTTGTAATTAAAATTTCTATAAACCATAAACTGATAAATAATAAAATTAATATTTAAAATTATAATGATAATAATAAAAATAAGATTTATGATTTATTATATGGACTATACTAATTTATGTTTTATATTTATGGGCTTCGGGGTTTGGAGTTAGTCATTAGAATTTAGTCATTTTAGAATTTAGTCATTAGTGTTTATAGGTTTTATATAATAAATAAAATAACAAAAAATTTATTTTGTTATTTTTGCTCATTTTGAATGTTATATCCTTTGAAAATATAATAACCTTAGACTTTTTTGAAAAGTGAATACAATATGAAGTTATAATAATCATAATAATGATATATCATATAATATTTAATATAAACTATTTTATTGATATATATTATAATAATGATCATATAAAAGTAATAAATAATTATTAATAAGATAAATTTTTGTTAAAATATATTTTTAAAACCTAAAATGATTCAAAATCAAAGTGAAATATTTTACGAAATATTAATTTTAAATTTTTAAATTTTTGTATCCATTTATAAGCCTATATATTTTTTGATGAAAATAAAAATATTTAAATTATATCTGTCTCACTAATAATTTATTTTTTAATTTATATTTCTATAAAAACAAAATAATAAATAATTAAAATGTATATTTAAAATTAAAATTAATACTAATAAAAATGAGATATATGATTTATTATTTAGGGTATAACAATTTAATTGTTTAAATTTTTTGTGGTTTTGGGGTTAATGAGTTTATGGATTTATATGTTTACACATTTAGGTATTTATAGGTTTTATTTAATCAAAGAAATAAAAAAAAATTTATGTTTATGAATTTTCGTGATTTTGAAATGTTATAACCTTTAAAAATATAATAATTTTTTAAAAGATATAAAATAGAAATACAATACTTAGTTATAATAATCTTAAAAATAATATTTGTTGTAATTCAATATAAAAAAATTTATTAATATATATTATTATAATGATCAAAAAATAAAATAATAAACTATTATTAATAAGATAAATATTAATTAAAATATATTTGCAGAAACCAAAATAATTCAAAATCAAAGTAAATTATATTTCTAAATAAAAGATTAAATTTTTGAAATTTTGTTTATTTTTATTAGCTTATTTTTTTCATAAAAAAAATTTATTTAAATTATATATGTCTTATTCATTATTTAATTTGTAATTAATATTTCTATAAAAATAAATTAAAAAATGATTAAAATTAATATTTATAATTATAATTAATACAAATAAAATTGAGATTTATTATTTATTATTTATTATTTATATAGGTTATATAGGTTTAATGGTTTAAGTATTTAGGGGATTTTGGTGTTTAGGAGTCTAGAGATTTAAATGTTTAGGCATTTAGTGGTTTATAAGTTTTATTTAAATAATAAAATAATAAAAAATTTATTTTTGTGATTTTTTATCATTTTTGAAGGTTATAACCTTTGAAAATATAATAATTTTTAAATTTTTTCAAAAGTAAATATAATATTTAGTTATAATAACCTTAATAATTCTAAGAAATTTAAATTGAATATAATTAATTTTATAGTTATATATTATAAAAATGATCAAATAATAAATTAATAAACTTTTATTAATATGATCGATAGCAATTAAAATATAATTGCAAAACCAATATATAATGATTCAAAATCAAAGTAAAATATATTACTAAATAATAATTTTTTGTTTTTAAATTTTAATTATTTTTATAAGCTTATATATTTTTTGATTAAAAATAAATTATTAAAATTATATTTGTCTAACTCATTATTTATTTTGTAATTAATATTTCTATAAAAAATAAACTAATAAATAATTAAAATGAATATATAAAATTATAATGAATACATATTAAAATGAGATTTATGATTTATTATATGTGGTATACCGGTTTAATGTTTTGATTATTTAGCTGTTTTGTCGTTTAGGAGTTTATCAATTTATGTTTTTAGGCATTTAGTGGTTTATAGGTTTTATTTATATAATAAAAAAAATTTTTTTTATTTAGATTTTTTATGATTTTCGAAGGTTATAACCATTAAAAATAAATTAATATTTAAATTTTTTTGAAATGAGAATATAATTTTTATTTATAATAATATTAATAATTATATATGATATAAATTCAATATAAATAATTTTATTGATAGATATTATAATAATGATCAAAATTTAAATTAATAAAATATTAATAATAAGATAGATATAAATTAAAAAATATTTACAAAACCCTAATTGATTCAAAATTAAAGTAAAATGTATTAGTGGATAATGATTTTTAATTTTTAAATTTTTACTTCTTTTATAAGCGTATATATATATTTTGATTAAAAAAATAATTTAAATTATATGTGTCGCACTTATAATTTATTTTGTAATAAAAATTTCTATAAAAATAAACTAATAAATAATTAAAATGAATATTTAAAATAATTATAAATTGAAAATAAATTAAATTTATTAATTATCAAGTAGTATATAGCGGTTTATTGGTTTATGTATTTAGGCAATACGGGGTCTAGGAGTTTACTGATATAACTGTGTATGCATTTAGTGGTTTATAGGTTTTATTTAAAAAATAAAATAACATAAAAATTATTTTTATTATTTTTTCATATTTCCAAAGGTTATAACCTTTAGAAATATAATAATTTTTAAATTTTTATCCAAATTGAATTCAATATTTAGTTATAATAATCATTGTATTTATATATCATGTAAATTCTATATAAACAATTTTATTGATAAATATTCAAATAATGATCAAAAAATAAATTATTAATCTATTATTAATAAGATATATATCAATTATAATATAATTAGAAAACCTAAAATGATTCAGATGCAAAGCAAAATATATTACTAAATAATAATTTTTTGTTTTGAATTTTATTTTTCTTTTAAAAAGTTTATCTATATTATTTTGATGAAAAATAATTTATATAAATTATATGTGTACCTCATAATTTATTTTGTAATTAATATTTATATAAAAATAAACAAATAAATAATTAAATTTGAATATTTAAAATTAAATTAAAAAAAATGAGATTTATTCTTTATTATTTAGAATATACCAGTTTAATTTAAATTATATTTGTCTCACTAATAATTTATTTTGTAATTAATATTTTTATAAAAATAAATGGATAAATAATTAAAATAAAAATTAAAATTATACTGAATAATTAAAATAATTTATTTTGTTCCTCTCTCAACTCTAGAATTATTGCTAAAGCTCTAACCAAAATAATAGGATCTTTTAATTTATGTCTATTATGTATCATCATATTTGATGTTGAATCACTGGGTTATCAAAGGTAATTTGACTCATGTACGCTAGCAGACTAAACAAAAGTTGTACCCCTATGTGTTGAAATAGCTAGTTGTTGAGGATGCTATTTATATTGATTATTGTAATTTCTTCTAAAATATCTCTCATGCACACACTCAAAGCAATTTTCTTAAAACCATAGTTGACAACTAAAAAATAACCACCTTGTAGCCTATTTGAACTAACTAGCCCTAGGGTGGTTTGAGCAGGGCAAGAAGTATGGGCTCTCTTTCAATCAAGAATCAAAAAATTTATTTTATTGGAATGTCTAAGCCCTTTTTTTATATCCTCGTGGATATGAAATGTATCATTTCTTTTTTTTATACTAAATGAGTTATGTATACAAGCTCACAATACCCTAAAACCATTCAAAATCAAAGTAAAATATATTACAAAATAATAATTTTTATTTTTAAATTTTTGATTCTTTTTATAAGCTTATAAATTTTTTTGATGAAGATAATTTATTTAAATTATATTTGTCTCATTCATAATTTTATTTTGCAATTAATATTTCTATAAAAATAAACTAATAAATAATCAAAATTAATATTAAAATTTTAATGAATACAAAATTTAAAATGAGATTTATGATTAATTATTTAGGGTATACTGGTTTAATGGTTTAATTATTTAGGAGTTTAGGAGTTTAGTGATTTAAGTGTTTAGGCATTTAGTAGTTTATATGTTTAATTTAAATTATGAAATAACAAAAAATTATTTTTCAAATTTTTTATCAATTTTGAAGGTTATAACCTTTATAAATATAATAATTTTTAAATATTTTTCAAATGTGAATACAATATTAAGTTATAATAAACTTAATAATTATATATCATGTAAATTAAAAAATAAACAATTTTATTGATAGATATTAATAAACTAAATATAAATATAAATATAATAATGATCAAAATATAAATTAATAAACTATTATTTATTGATAGATATTTATATATTATTTATAAATACTTAAACCATTAAAGATGGTTAAATGTTTAATTATTTAAGGGTTTTGTGGTTTTGGGGTTTAGGAGTTTAATGATTTAAGTGTTTAGGCATTTAGTAGTTTATAGGTTTTATATAATCAATAAATAACAAAAAATTTATTTTTGTGATTTTATCTCATTTCAAAGATAATAACATTTAAAAATATAATAATTTTTCAATTATTTTCAAATGTAGATATAATATTTAGTTATAATAATCTTTATAATTATATAACATGTAACTCAACATAAATAATTTTATTGATAAATATTCTAATAATGATAAAAATAAATTTATAATCTATTATTAATTAGATAGATATCTATTAAAATATAATTACAAAACCTAAATGATTCAGAAGTAAAGCAAATATATTACTAAATAATAATTCTTTGTTTTGAAAATTCTTTTTCTTTTAAAAAGTTTATCTATAATTTTTTGATGAAAAATAATTATATAAATTATTTTGTCAATCTCAATTTATTTTGTAATTAATATTTGTATATAAATAAACAAATAAATAATTAAAATGAATATTTAAAATTATAATGAAAAAAGTTAGATTTATTATTTATATTTAGGGATAGCGGTTTAATTTAAATTAGATCTTTCTCACTAATAATTTATTTTGTAATTAATATTCTATAAAATAAATTGATAAATAATTAAAATAAAATTTAAAATTATACTGAATAAAAATTAAAATGAGATTTAAGATATATTATAATGTATAATAGTTTAATAGTTTAAGTATTTAGAGGTTTTGTCGTTAGGAGTTTAGCGATTTATGTTTTTAGGCTTTTAGTGGTTTATAGGTTTTATATAAAAAAATAAAATAACAAAAAAATTTATATAATGTTTGATCATTTTCATAGCTTATAACATTTGAAAATATAATAATATTTAAAATTTTTTGATATTTTTATCCAATATTTTGTTATAATAATATTAATAATTATAACACATATAAATTTAATATAAATAATTTTATTGATAGATATTATAATAATGATCATAAATTAAATTTATAAATTATTAATATTAAGATAGATATTAATTAAAAAATATTTACAAAACCCAAATTGATTCAAAATTAAAGTAACATATATTACTTTATAATAATTTTTAATTTTTAAATTTATATTTCTTTTATAAGCATATATTTTTATTAGATAAATTATACATTATTTAAATTATATTTGTCCCACTCATAATTTATTTTGTAATAAATATTTCTAAATAAATAAACAAATAAATAATTAAAATGAATTTTTAAAAATATAATAAATAGCAATAAAAAATGATTTTAATAATTATTAAGTAGTATTTAGCAGTTTAATGGTTTATGTATTTAGGCATTACGGGATTTAGGAGAGTACTGATTTAACTTTACATGCATTTAGTTGGCCATCTATAGTTGGAAGGAATTTGGATCTTGTGACCCCTCTGAAAATTGAAATTGAACCATATTTTTATTAAATTGAATTAATAAAATAAGTAAAAGTGAAATTAAAATTTACAAGATTTGTATACTAACCTGATTCATTATCATCAAGGTCTTGAACTAATTCTTCAATTCAATAAGTTTGTTTGAGCTTCTCAACCAATTTTCTAGACATATGAGAAATTCAGCTATAATATGTGTTAAAGAACTCCTAAATTTATCTTAAGTTCTTTCCCCAGTGCTAAATGTAGATTCGTAGGCCACAGTATATGCTTGGATTGCAAATACATCCCTTGCTACATTTTCCAAAGAAGGATACCTAACATCATTTACCTTCCACCAGTTTAGAAGATCAAAATCACTTCTATTTTTTTCATGTTTGTCCTCCAAGTACCTATCCAACTCTTCCAAAACTGCAACTTCTTGTTCTTTCTCCAATTCAACAAAAAAAAATCATCAATATAAGTATCACTACCATCAAAGAAATCATTATTTTTTTTCAACATAGAAGAAGAGAAATCTTCTTTTGATTCATCTTCATTTAAATCTTTATAATCATCCATCATGTCATTTAAAGCATTTATAACCCTTTCAACCAAATTTTAGCCAATTCCTCTCCATAATGCTTAGTGTACTTAACCTTGAGATATTTGAGCTTATATCTAGGATCCAACACTACCGCTACAAAAAGCATAATATTTGTTGACGGAAGAGAACCCCAATATTTGTTGAATTATGCCTCATTTTCATATACCCATTTCAGACACCGTGTATCTCTACTATATTCACAAAGCTCAATTTTTTTTTTCGAAATTTGAATAATCTCAGCAAAATAAACATTAAAGGTAGAATATATGAGCCTGAAAATTACAAGTTACCTCATAAAAGTTTTCAATAAACGAGCCAAAATTTTGGTGTTTGTCTAGTCTCTCTCAGTTGGAACGTTTGAACCAAACTCCTTCAAAAACCTTTTGTCTTTGTCCTCCAACTTATCAAATTCTTTTGATATTTATATCAGGTTTTAGCATCAAATAAGTTGAATTTCATCTTGTAGGGACAATCTAATTGTAATGAAGATCCATATGTCAAGTTTACTTCTTCAACACATAACATAAACATATCTAATCTTTTAGGACTACTCCTCACATATTTCACCAGGCCTCTAATTTTTTGAATAGCACCCTCAACTACAACAATGCCATCTATGATAATAAAGTAAAGGATATGAGCACAACATCTCATATGAAAATGCTCGCCTCTCAAAGCTACAACACTTTTCTTCACAAGCCTTTTTTTCAATTGTTCAACTGCAACATCATTATTTGATGCATTGTCAACAGTATGCACATCAACTTTCTCAAACCCCATTCATTCATGCAAAACTCAATAGCATTTCTAATATAAACTCCACAATGACGTTTAATTACACAAAAGTTCAAATGCCTTTTATGCATATTCCATTGCGAATCAATTAAATGAATAGTCAAACATATATAAGACAAATTTTAAATGCTAGTCCAAGTGTCTGTAGTCAATGAAAGTCTACACCAATGAGATGATATGCTATCAAATAATTTCTTCTTTTCCTTCACAAACAAAGAAAAACAATCCCTCGGTGTAGAGTGCCTAGATGGAATTTTAAATTTAGGCACACCAACTTCACAAACTCCTTGAACTCATCCCCTCTCACCAAAACAAAAAGGCAATTTATCTTTTATGATCATTTCACCAAAGCCTCCCTAACTAGTTGTTGATTAAAATGCCGACAAGTTAATTTGTTATCCTCTGAACTAGAACCTTTAGCGAAACTCAACAAAGATTGTGACTTGTCTTCACCTTTGTGAGCTTCTATTAATTCTTTTTGTGTGGAAATTTTCTACAAGTCTCTCTAAAGTATTTCCATAAACCTGAAGTACCTTTATCACTTTTTTGCCAAATATTCTTTCATACACCATATACAAGCTGCCCTACCAGTTTCATTTCCCTCTGAATCAACTAATATCTCATAAGTTTCCCCAAACAATCAGACTTATAAGTTTTATGATCTTGAGGTTCAGATGTACCTTGACTTTCTTTTATAATTGAATTGAAGAACCTGCCGTAACAATTGGAGGGTTCGAGAAAAGATGATGATTGGATTTATGAGTACTTTGATCATTTGAGATGTGATCATCTTCTATTTATTGTATGTTTAATTTACAGCTGGATTGTGCCATCTGCATTGCCATTAATTATATGATATGTTAAGCATGAAACATATAATTATTTCAAACAAGCAAAGCTCTATAAAACTGACTGTAACACATTCAGTCCACTCATTCGGCCCAAGCACAACACCACAACCAATACTCAAAAAAACTGATTGAGACACATAATAATAATAATTAATCACTTAATTCTCATCAGAAAATCAACCCAAAAGGCTGGTGGCATCTGAGACACGGTGGAGGCAACCAGAAGTGCGACGACAAGGGCTGGATCTAGCTTAACATGGCTGGAACGGCGTGAGGTGGCCTGGAACTCATCGGAACAGCAATAGGTGCATCGGAATTGGATGGGCAGTAGAGGAATTGGTGGAATCTTCATGTTATATATATTCTTGGTTCTAGTATCAGTTTTTTAGGATCGGATGGTTCTCGGGATGGATATTGCTTAAGATCCGGAACTGTCCCAAAAAAAAATACTGACGGAACGAGACGGGAAAAGTCAAAGTCAACTGATTTTTCTCAATATCGATTCTTTAGGGACACGACTTCGGTCGGGTCGCTAATATCTAAGTTCCTATGAGCAGCCCTACTAAATGCATATAGTATTAAATCAGTAAACTTCTAAACCCTGTAATGCCTAATACATAAAACATTAAACTGCTAAATACTACTTAATAATTAATAAATCTAATTTTATACTATTTTTTATATTTTTAAATATTCAATTTAATTATTTATTAGTGTAATTATTTAAAAATATTTATTACAAAATAAATTATGAGTGGGGACAAATATAATTAAAAATAAATATTATTTATCTAATAAAATATACGCTTATAAAAAAGTATAATTAAAAATTAAAAATTATTATCAAGTAATATAAGTTACTTTAATTTTGAATATATTTGGGTTTTGTAAATATTTTTTAATTAATATCTATCTTAATATTAATAGTTTATAAATTTAATTTTTGATCATTATTATAATATCTATCAATAAAATATTTTTATTAAATTTATATGATATATAATTAGTAATATTATTATAACCAAATATTGTATTAAAATTTCAAAAAATTAAATATTATTATATTCAAATGTTATAACCGATGAAAATGATAAAAAATTATAGAATTTTTTTTGTTATTTTATTTTTTTAAATAAAACCTATAAATCACTATAAGCCTAAAAACATAAATCACTAAACTCCTAACGACAAAACCTCTAATACTTAAATCATTAAACTGGTATATATTAATAATAAAATCATAAATCTCATTTTAATTTTTATTTAGTATAATTTTAAATTTTTTTTTAATTATTTATCAATTTATTTTATAGAAATATAAATAACAAAATAAATTATTAGTGAGACAGATCTAATTTAAATTAAACCGGTATCCCTAAATAATAATATAAATAAAATAAATCTCATTTTTTTTTCATTATAATTTTAAATATCATTTTAATTATTTATTGTTTATTATATATAAATATTAATTACAAAATAAATTGAGTTAGACAAGTATATTTTAATATAAATTATTTTTCATCAAAAAATTATTGATAAATTTTTTGAAAGAAAAAAGAATTTTGAAACAAAAATATGATTATAGTAGTAATATATTTGCTTTTCTTCTAAGTCATTTTAGGTTTGTAATTATATTTTAATTGATATCTATCTTATTAATAATAGATTATTATTTATTTTTTGATCATTATTAGAATATTTATCAATAAAATTGTTTATATAGAATTTATATGATATATAAATATAATGATTATTATAACTAAATATTGTATTCACATTTAAAAAAAATTAAAAATTATTAAATTTTCAAAGGTTATAACCATTGAAAATATGAAAAAATATAAAAATAAATTTTTTATTATTTTATTTTTTTAATAAAACCTATAAATTACTAAATGCATACACAGTTAAATCAGTAAACTCCTAAACCTCATAATGCCTAAATACATAAACCATTAAACCGTAATATACTACTTAATAATTAATAAATCTAATTTTTATTTCTATTTTTATCATTTTAAATATACATTTTAATTATCTAATAGTTTATTTTTATAGAAATATTTATTATAAATTAAATTATCAGAGGGACATATATATTTTAATTAATTTATTTTTAATCAAAAAAAATATATGCTTATAAAAGAAGTAAAAATTTAAAAATTAAAAATTATTATCCAGTAATATATTTTACTTTAATTTTGAATCAATGGGTTTTGTAAATATTTTTTAATTAATATCAATCTTTTTATTAATAGTTTATTAATTTAAATTTGGATTATTATTATATTATCTATCAATAAAATTGTTATATTAAATTTATATGATATATAATTATTAATATTATTATAACTAAATATTGTATTCACATTTCAAAAAATTTTAAATATTATTATATATTAAAAGGTTATAACCTATGAAAATGAGAAAAAATTACAAATTTTTTTTTGTAATTTTATTGTTTAAATAAAACCTATAAACCACTAAATGCCTAAAAACATAAATTCCTAATTTCCAAAACAACAAAACCTATAAATACATAAACTATTAAACAGGTGTACATTAATAAAAAATCATAAAAATCAATTAAATTTTTATTAAGTATAATTTTAAATTTTTATTTTATTTATTTATCAGTTTATTTTTATTGAAATATTAATTACAAAATAAATTATTAGTGAGACAGATCTAATTTAAATTAGACTGGTATACGCAAAATAATAAAGAATAAATCTAAATATTATTTTTTTCATTATAATTTTAAATATTCATTTTAATTATTTATTTGTTTATTTTTATATAAATATTAATTAAAAAATAAATTATGAGTTAGACAAATATAATTTATATAAATTAATTTTCATCAAAAAATATGGATAAACTTTTTAAAAGAAAAAAAATTTCAAAACAACAAATTATTATATAGTAATATATTTTGATTTTTCTGAATCATTTTAGGTTTTTTTATTATATTTTAATTGATATATATCTTATTAATCATAGATTATTAATTTTATTTTTGATCATTTTTAGAATATTTATCAATAATATTGTTTATATTGAATTTATATGATATATATAGAATGATTATTATAACTAAATATTGAATTCACATTTGAAAAAAATTCAAAAATTATTATATTTTCAAATGTTATAACCTTTGAAAATATCTAAAAATAATAAAAATAAATATTTTGTTATTTTAACTTTTAAATAAAACTTATAAACAACTAAATGCATACACAGTAAAATCAGTAAACTCTTAAGGCCTTAATGCCTAAATACATAAACCATTAAACTGCTATATACTTCTTAATAATTAAAAAATCTAATTTTTATTTCAATTTATTATTATTTTGAATATTCATTTTAATTATTTATAAGTTTATTTTATAGAAATATTTATTACAAAATAAATTATTAGTGCGACAAATATAATTTAAATAATTTATTTTTAATCAAAATAAATATATATGCTTATAAAATAAATTAAAATTGTAAAAATTAAAAATTATTGTCCACTAATATTTTTTACTTTAATTTTGAATGAATTTGGGTTTTGTAAATATTTTTTAATTAATATCTATATTATTATTACTAGTTTATTAATTAAAATTTTGATCATTATTATAATATCTATTAATAAAATTATTTAATTTGAAGTTATATGATATATAATTATTAAAATTATTATAACTAAATATTATATTCACATTTCAAAAAATTTTAAATATTAATATATTTTCAAAGGTTATAAGCTATGAAAATGACAAAAAATTACAAAATTTTTTTTCGTTATTTTATTGTTTAAATAAAATCTATAAAGCACAAAATTCCTAAAAACATAGATCGCTAAACTCCTAAAGGACAAAACTTCTAAATACTTAAACTATTAAATTGGTATACTTTAATAATAAATCTTAAATCTCATTTTAATTTTTATTAAGAGTAATTTTAAATTTTTATTTTAATTATTTATCAGTTTATTTTTATAGAAATATTAATTACAAAATAAATTATTAGTGAGACAGATATATTTTAAATAATTTATTTTTCTTTAAAAAATATATATATACTTATAAAAAGAGGCACAATTTTAAAAAGAAAATTTTATTATTTTGTATTAAATTTTATTTTGATTTTGAATAATTTTACATTTTGCAATTATATTTTAAATTATATCATTCTTATTAATAATAGTTTATTAATTTATTTAAAGATCATTATTATAATATCTATATAAAATTATTTTTATTGAGTTTACATTATATAAAATTATTAAGAAAATCATAACTAAATATTATATTAACATTTAAAAAAAATTATTATATTTTCAAAGCTTATAACCTTCAAAAATTAAAAAAAATGAAAAAATTTAATTTTTTATTTTTTTATTCTCTAAATAAAAACTATAAATCACTAAAGTCCTAAACACTTAAATTATTAAACCCCAAAACACCTAAATACTTAAACCATTAAACTAGTATATCCTGAATAACAAATAATAAATCTCAATTTTATTTGTATTCATTATAATTTTAAATATTCATTTTAATTATTTATTAGTTTATTTTTATAGAATTATAAATTAAAAATAAATTATGTGGAAGACAAATATAATTTAAATAATTTACTTTTAATAACAAAATATATAAACTTATAAAAAAAGCAAAACATCAAAAAAATTATTATTTACTATTATATTTTACTTTGATTTTGAATAAATTTACGTTTTGCAAATATATTTTAAAAAATATCTATCTTATTAATAAGACTTTATTTATTTTTTTTAATCATTAATATAATATCTATCAATATATTTGTTTATATTGAATATACATAATATATAATTATTAAGATTATCATAACTAAATATAGTATTCACATATAAAAAAATTTAAAAATTGTTATATTTTCAAAGGTTATAAACTTCAAAAATGAGAAAAAATAACAAAAATAAATTTTTTGTTATATCATTATTTAAAAAAAAAAACTTATGAACCATTAAATGCCTAAATACATAAATCTCTAAACTCCTAAACCCCGATGCCCCTAAATACCTAAACCTTTAAAATAGTAAACCTTAAATATAATTTAAATAATTTTATAGAAATATTAATTACAAAATAAATTATGAGTGAAAAATATAATTAAAATAATATTTTTTTCAACAAAAAAGAATATAAGCTTATAATATGATGCAAAAACAAAAAAAAAATTATTATTTAGTAATAAATTTTAATTTCATTTTGAATCATTTTATGTTTTTTAATTATATTTTAATTTATGTCTATCATATTAATAATAGTTTTTAATTTATTTTTTGATAATCGATATAATATTATTAATAAAATTGTTTATATTTAGTTTATATTATATATAGTTATAATAATTATTATTACAAAATATTATATTCACATTTTAAAAAATTTTAAAATTATTATATTTTCAAATGTTATGACATTTGTAAATTTGAAAAAATATCAAAAATAAATTTTTTGTTATTTCATTGTTTGAATAAAATCTATAAACCATTAAATGCTTAAATAATTAAATCAATAACTTCTAAATCTCGAAAATCCTAAATAGATAAATTTTTTAAACATGTATATCCTAAATAATAAATCTCATTTTTATTTTTTTCAATATAATTTTAAATATTCATTTTAATTATTTAATTGTTTATTTTTATATAAATATTAATTACAAAATAAAATATAAGTTAGACAAATATAATATATATAAATTATTTTTCAACAAAAAATATAGATAAACTTAATAAAAGAATAAAAAAATTATAAACAAAAAAATATTATATAGTAATATATTTTGCTTTATTCTTGAATCATTTTAGGTTTTGTAATTATATTTTAATTGATATCTAACTTATTAATAATAAATTATTAATTTATTTTTTGATCATTATTAGAATATTTATCAATAAAAAAGTTTATATTGAATTTATATGATATATAAATATAATGATTATTATGACTAAATATTGTATTCACTTTTGAAAAAAATTTTAAAATTATTATATTTTCAAAATTTATAACCTTTGAACATGTGAAATAAAAAAAATATTTTTTTTTGTTATTTTATTGTTTAAATAAAAGTTATAAATCAGTAAATGCCTAAACACTTAAATCACTAAACTACAAAATCCTAATACCCCTATATAGATAATCCTTTAAACCGATATACCCTAAATTATAATTAATAAATCTCATTTTTATTTGTTTGCATTATAATTTTTAAAAATTCATTTTTATTGTTTAGTTTTTTATTTTTATATATGTATTAATTATAAAATAAATTATTAGTTAAAAATATAATTTATAAAAATTATTTTTCATCAAAAAATTGATAAGCTTATAAAAAGAATAAAAATTTAAAAATAAATGATTATTATTTAGTAATATATTTTACTTTTCTTTTTAATCATTTTAGGTTTTGATATTATATTTTAAGTAATATCAATCTTATTCATAATAGATTATTATAAAATTAGAATATCTATGAATAAAATTATTTATATTGAAATTATATGATATATAATTATTATGATTATTATAAATATATATTGTATTCACTTTTGAAAAAAATTTAAAAATTATTATATTTTCAATGGTTATAATCTTGAAATATGAGAAACAATACAAATAATAAATTTTTTGTAATTTCTTTTTTAAATAAATCTTATAGACCACTAAATGTTTACTTACTTAAATCAGCAGCTCATAAAACCCGAAACCCCTAAATACATAAACCTTATAACAGCTATATACTACTTAATAAATAAAAAATCTCATTTTTATTTCTTTTTATTATTATTTTAAATATTCATTTTATTTATTTATATTTTGATTTTTTAGAAAAATTAATTACAAAATAAATTTCGAGTGCGACAGATATTATTTATATAATTTATTTATAATTATAAAAAAATATAAGCTTATAAAAAGATGGAAAATTTTAAAAATTAAATATTATTATTTAGTAATATATTTTTATTTGATTTTGAATCATTTTGTGTTATGTAAATATATTTTAATTAATATTTATATTATTAATAATAGTTTATTAATTTAATATTTGATCATTATTATAATATCTATCGTTAAAATTATTTATATTGAATATATATGATATATAATTAATAAGATTAATATAATTATACATGGTATTCACATTTCAAAAGATTTTAAAAATTATTTTATTTTCAAAGGTTATAACCTTTGAAAATCAAAAAACAATTTTTTTATTTTTAAATAAAACCTATATACCACTAAATGCCTAAAAATATAATTTGTTAAACTCCTAAACGATAAAACCCCTAAATAATCGATCCATTAAACTGGTATACCATATATAATTGTGGCGCATTTGTGCTTCCATAGTAGTGAGATTGAGATACATAAATACAGAAATTACAGAAAATAAGCAATATATATATCCAAATTCAGCAACCATCCATGATAGAATCAAAAAATGAGAAATAAACACCGAAAATAATGTGGTTCGCTAGTCACTTAGTACGACTAGCTAATCCACCAGAAAATGCTTTTGCGTTACAGATTAAAGCAACAGAAATGTCTTACAGTATGCAACACATAGAATAGTCATGATAAATCACACAGAGAGAAGAGAGAGAGATGATGAATAGTTCCACGAGTCCAAAAATAGCCACCTGAAAATAAAATTACAAAACATTTTATATTAAAATTTCTCACGTTCATTTAACCAGAGTGGGTCGGATCATGAGATGGGTCAGGCTATGCTCCAATTTCGGCCCATTTGTCCGGTCAACGAGACCACCATTAGTGTGCTACTAGCTGCATCGCCGGCCTCTTAATATTTCCTTTCCTGTAGTTACATGAAAATATTAAAAAATAAAACATATTTTGTTATACAAACAGATTAGAAAAAAAATAAATTACATATACAGCAATAATAAATCTTAAAGTCTCATTTAATTTGTGATTCATTATAATTTACATATTTATTTTAAATATTATTAGTTATTTTTTATATAAATATTAATTACAAAATAATAAGTAGTCAGACAAATATAATATTATAATTTACTTTAATAAAAAAAATATAATCTTATAAAAAGAAGTAAAATTTAAAAACAAAGCATTATTATTTTGATAATAAATTTTACATTGACTTGAATCATTTTAGGGTTTGTAATTAATTTTTTATTATATCTATCATTTTAATAATAGTTTATTAATTTTTTATTGATAATGATATCATATCTATCAATAAATTATTTATAATTAGTTTATATTATATATAATTATAATGATTATTATTACTAAATATTTTATTCACATTTTAAATAAATTTAAAAATTATTATATTTTTAAATGTTATTAAACATTTGAAAATGTGAAAAAATTACAAAAATAATTTTTTTGTTATTTCAGTGTTTAAATAAATCCTATAAACCACTAAATGCCTAAATTATATTTGTCTAACTCAATAAATTGAGTTAGACAAATATAATTTATATAATTATTTTTAATCAAAAAAATATTGATAAACTTTAAAAAAAAATTTAAAACAAAAAATTATTATATAGTTATATATTTTGCTTTGTTTCTGAATCATTTTAGGTTTTGTAATTATATTTAAATTGATATCTCTCATATTAATAATAGATTATTAAACTCCTAAACCCAATAATGCCTAAATACATAAACCATTAAACTGCTATTTACTACTTAATAATTAATAATAAAATTTTTATTTCTATTTATTATAATTTTAAATATTCATTTTAATTATTTATTAGTTTATTTATATTGAAATATTTATTACAAAATAAAGTATGAGTGCGAAAAATATAATTTAATTAATTATTTATTTTTTAAAAAAAATATATGGTTCTAAAAGAAATAAAAATTTAAAAATTAAAAATTATTATCCATAATATATTTTACTTTAATTTTGAATCAATTTGGGTTTTGTAAATATTTTTTAATTACTATCTATCTTTTTATTAATAGTTTATTAATTTAATTTTTGATCATTATTATTTTATCTATCAATAAAATTGTTTATATTGAATTTATATGATATATAATTATTAATATTATTAAAACTAAATATTGTAATCACATTTCAAAAAATTGTAAATATTATTATATTTTCAAAGTTTATAACCTATGAAAATGATAACAAATTATAGAAAATTTTTTTTGCTATTTTATTTTTTTAAATAAAATCTATAAACCACTAAAAGCATAAAAACATAAATCACTAAACTCCTAACGACAAAACCTATAAATACTTAAATCATTAAACTGGTATACATTAATAATAAATCATAAATCTCATTTTAATTTTATTCAATTTAATTTTTATTTTTTTAATTATTTATAAATTATTTTATAGAAATATTAATTACAAAATAAATTATTAGTGATACATATCTAATTTAAATTAAATAGGTATCCCTAAATAATAAATAATAAATCTCATTTTTTTTCATTATAATATTAAATATTCATTTTAATTATTTATTTGTTTATTTATATATAAATATTAATTACAAAATAAATTGAGTTAGACAAATATAATTTATATAAATTATTTTTCATCAAAAAATTATTGATAAACTTTTTAAAAGAAAAAAGATTGCAAAACAAAAAATTATTATTTAATGATCATTATTAGAATACTTATCATTAAAATTGTTTATATTGAATTTATATGATATATAAATATAAAGATTATTATAACTAAATATTGAACTCACTTTTGAAAAAAATTTAAAAATTATTATATTTTAGAAGGTTATAACCTTCGAAAATATCAAAAATAATAAAAATAAATTTTTTATTATTTTATTTTTTTATAAAAACCTATAAACCAATAAATGCATACATAGTTAAATCAGTAAACTACTAAATCTCATAATGCATAAATATATAAACCATTAAAACTGCTATATACTACGTAATAATTAATAATCAAATTTTTATTTCTATTTATTAAAATTTAAATATTCATTTTAATTATTTATTAGTTATTTTTATAGAAATATTTATTACAAATTCAAATTATGTCGAGATACATATTATTTTAATTAATTTATTTTTAATCAAAAAAAATATATGCTTATAAAAGAAGTAAAAATTTAAAAATTAAAAATTATTATCCAATAATATATTTTACTTTAATTTTGAATCAATGGGTTTTGTAAATATTTTTTAATTAATATCAATCTTTTTATTAATAGTTTATTAATTTAAATTAATCATTATTATATTATCTATCAATAAAATTGTTTATATTGAATTTATATGATATATAATTATTAATATTATTATAACAAAATATTGTATTCACATTTCAAAAAATTTTAAATATTATTATTTTCAAATGTTATAATCTATGAAAATGAGAAAAAATACAATTCTTTTTGTTATTTTATTGTTTAAATAAAACCTATAAACCACTAAATGGATAAAAACATAAATTGCTAAACGCCTAAATGACAAAACCTTTAAATACTTAAACTATTAACAAATGTACATTATAAAAATTCATAAATCTCAATTAACTTTTATTAAGTATAATTTTAAATCATTTTATTTTATTTTTTATCAGTTTATTTTTAGAGAATATTAATTACAAAATAAATATTAGTAAGATAGATCGAAATTAAAATAATTTATTTTTCATCAAAAAAATATATATATCCTTATAAAAAAGTGGCAAAATTTTTAAAAACAAAAAATTTATTATTAGTAATATATTTATTTTTATTTTGAAACATTTTAGATTATGAAATTATATTTTAATTTATATCATTCTTATTAATAATTGTATATTAATTTTTTATTGATCATTATTATGATATCTATTAATAGAATTATTAATATTGAGTTTACATTATATATAATTATTTAGATTATTATTACTGAATATTATATTCACATTTAAAAAAAATTAAAAATTATTATAATTTCAAAAATTATAACCTTCAAAAATGAAATAAATAATTAAAATATAAATAGAAATGAATATTTCTATTTATAATTATAATAAATAATATAAATAGAAATAAATAATATTAAAATATACAGATGTTATATACAGATGTTATAATATCTATCTTATATTTATTAAGTAATTAATTTGTAATTAATTTTTCTAAAAATTTAAAATATAAATAATTAAAATGAATATTTATAATTATAATAAATAGAAATAAAAATGAGATTTATTATTTATTAAGTAATATACAGATGTTATAAGGTTTATGTATTTAGGGGTGTTCGGGTTTTATGAGAGCTTCTGATTTAAGTAAGTAAACATTTAGTGGTCCTATAAGTTTTATTTAAAAAAGAAATAACAAAAAATTTATTGATTGTATTCTATCTCATTTTTTAAGATTATCACCTTTGAAAATATAAAAATTTTTAAATTAAAAATAAATTAATTAAAATATATATGTAGCTCTCATAATTTAATTTGTAATAAATATTTTTATAAAAATAAACTAATAAATAATTAAAATGAATATTTAAAATTATAATAAATAGAAATAAAAATTATATTTAATAATTATTAAGTAGTATATAATGGTTTAATGGTTTATGTATTTAGGCATTACGGGGTTTTGAAATTTACTTATTTAACTTTATATGCATTTGGTAGGGCTGCTTATGGGACTCGGAGATTCGCAACCCGACCCGAAGTCTTGTCCCAAAAGAATCGGGACTGAGAAAAATCTGTTGACTTTGACTTTTCCCTTCCCATTCTGTCAAGTATTTTTTCTTTTGGGACGGTTCCGGATCTAAAGCAATATCCATCCCGAGAACCATCCCATCCTAAAAAATTGATACTAGAACCAAGAAGATATATATATATATAACATGAAGATGCCACCAATTCCGCTACTGCCCATCCAATTCCAACACACCTATTGATATTCCGACGAGTTCCAGGCAACCTCACGCCATTCCAGCCATGTTCAATTAGGTCCAACCCTTGTCCGTCACACTTCTGGTTGCCTCCACTATGTCTCAGATGCCACCAGCCTTGTTGTTTTTCTGATGAGAATTGAGTAATTAATTATTATTATTATGTGTCTCAGTCAGTTTTGTTGAGTATTGGTTGTGGTGTTGTGGTGTTGTGGTTGGGCCGAATGAGTGAGCTGAATGTGTAACAGTCAATTTTGTAATGCTTGCTTGTTTGAAATATTTATATGTATTTATGCTTAACATATCATATTAATTAATGGCAATGAAGATGGCACAATCTAATAGTAAACAAAAAATACAATAAATTGAAGATGATCACATCTCAAATGATCAAAGTAATGGTAAATCCAATCATCATCCTTTCACGAACCCTCATATTGTAACGGTAGGTTCTTCAATTCCAATAGTAAAAGAAAGACAAGGTACATCTAAACCTCAAACTCATAAAAAGTATCAGTCTCCTGTTTGGGAAACTATGAGATATTAGTTGATTCGGAGGGAAATGAAACTGGTAGGGCAGCTTGTATATGGTGCAGGAAAGAATATTTGGAAAAAGTGATCAAGGTATTTCGGGTTTACGGAAATACTTGAGATAGACTTGTAAAAAATTTCCACACAAAAAAGAATTAATAGAAGCTCACAAAGGTAAAGACAAGTCATAATCTTTGTTGAGTTTCACTAAAGGTACTAGTTTAGAGGATAACAAATTAACTTTTTGGCATTTGATCAACAACTTGTTAGGGAGTCTTTGGTGAAAATGATCATAAAAGATGAATTTCCTTTTTGTTTTGTTGAGAGGGATGAGTTTAATGAGTTTTGTGAAGTTAGTGTGCCTCAATTTAAAATTCATCTAGGCACTATATTGAGGGATTTTTTTCTTTTTTGTGAAGGAAAAGAAGAAATTATTTGATAGCATATCATCTCATTGTTGTAAGTTTCATTGACTACCAACACATGGAGTAGCATTCAAAATTTGTCTCATATATGTTTGACTGTTCATTTCATTAATTCTCAATGGAATATGCATAAAAGACTTTTAAACTTTTGGGTAATTAAAAGTCATTAAGTAGTTAATATTAGAAATCTATTGAGTTTTCAATGAATGAATGGGGTTTGAGAAAGTTAATGTGCGTTACTATTGACAATGCATAAAATAATGATGTTGTAGTTGAACAATTGAAAAAAAGGCTTGTGAAGAAAAGTGTTGTACCTTTGAGAGGCGAGCATTTTCATATGAGATGTTGTTCTCATATCCTAAACTTAATTTTCAGAGATGGCATTGCAGTAGTTGAGGGTGCTATTCAAAAAATTAGAGGTGTGGTGAAATATGTGAGGAGCAGTCCTAAAAGATTAGATATGTTTAAGTTATGTGTTGAAGAAGCAAACTTGACATATGGATCTTCATTGCAATTAGATTGTCCTACAAGATGGAATTCAACTTATTTGATGCTACAAACTGATATAAAATATCAAAAAGAATTTGATAAGTTGGAGGACAAAGACAAAAGGTTTTTGAAGGAGTTTGGTTCAAACGTTCCAACTGAGAGAGACTGAACAAACGCCAAAATTTTTTATCGTTTCTTGAAAACTTTTTATAGGTAATATTGTAAATTTTCTGGCTCATAATATTCTACCTCTAGTGTTTATTTTCATGAGATTATTTGAATTTTGAAAAAAATTGAGCTTTGTGAAAATAGTAGAGATACAATGGTGTCTGAAATTGGTATGAAAATGAGGCATAAATTCAACAAATATTGGGGTTCTCTTCAGTCAAAAATATTATGCTTTTTGTAGCAGAAGTGTTGGATCCTAGATATAAGCTCAAATATCTCAAGGTTAAGTACACTTAGCATTATGGAGAGGAATTGGCTAAAAATTTAGTGAAAAAGGTTATAAATGCTTTAATTGAGATGATGGATGATTATAAAGATTTAAATGAAGATGAATCAAAAGAAGATGATTTCTCTTCTTCTGTGTTGAAGAAAATTGATGATTTCTTTGATTTTAGTGATACTTATGTTGATGATTTTTTATGTTGAATTGGAGAAAGAACAAGAAGTTGCAGATTTGGAAGAGTTGGATAGGTACTTGGAGGAAAAACTTGAAAAAAATAGAATTGATTTTGATCTTCTAAACTGGTGGAAGGTAAATGAGGTTAGGTATCCTTCTTTAGCAAATGTAGCAAGGATGTATTTGCTATCCTAGCATCTACTATGGCCTACGAATCTACATTTAGCACTAGGGGGAGAACTTTAGATAAATTTAGGAGTTCTTTAACACCTATTACAACTATAGTTCTCATATGTCTACAAGATTGGTTTAGAAGCTCAAACAAACCTATTTAAATTGAAGAATTAGTTCAAGACCTTGATGATAATGAATCAGTAGTGTATACAAATCTTGTAAATTTTAATTTCACTTTTACTTATTTTATTCATTCAATTTAATAAAAATATGGTTCAATTACATTTTTTAGAGAGGTCACAAGATCCAAATATTCTTCCAACTATAGTTGGCCAACTAAATTTGGAATGGGTGTATTAAATTTTATAAGGTAAATTCTGTTTTTTTATTACTCTTTCATCTTATAAATTTATGTCTACATGATTAACACGTTTTTAACTATGGTTTTCCTTCTATAGTGAAGGAAGAAAAGAGAGGAGTTGTAGAAAAGATAATTAATTGGGTTTGGATTTTTGTTCCTGTTCCGGGATGGACCTTTGAAATTAATATTATCATGGTTGTTATTAGTTGTATTTTTTTTGTTATATTAAGCTTCCTAATTTTAGCAATTACTTAAGTAGTAATTGCTGCTACCAATATTATTGGTCATTTTTAGCTATTCCTTAATATTTTAAGTAATTGTTTAAGAAATGTAGTATTGCTATTATGGTTAACTTTTACTCGGCCGAACAAATTCAACTTGTGACAAAACAAAGAACCAAATTAAGCACACAACTCGGTCCCATTCTATTTAACATTTCTATCTTTTCTGCACATCATAGCTTTTGACAAGGTAATGGAACTTCTTTGCGGTATTCAGCCTATTTGACAAAACAAAATTGCCCAATTTGAGTTTGAAAGATACGTAACTAAGGAATGATAAATGGTACAACAAAAGGTTTCGACATTAACTAACTTGGCCAGTTTGAAGAAAATAAATTGAAAAAAATGTCCGAACTCCGTTTCGTCCCGGAACCGTTTGCTCCTACAGAAATCCTTGATCTACGTCCTGTCCCATCCCGATATTTTCAACATATCGGACAGGTTGGATCTTCAAAAAAAAATCTCCGAACTATTGGAAGGGACTGGAGATTTGTAATCGCCATCTCGTCCCGTCCCATGATCACCCCTAGCATTTAGTGGTTATAGGTTTTATTTAAAAATAAAAAACATAATAAATTTATTTTTATTATTTTTTGATATTTCAAATGTCATAACATTTGAAAATATAATAATTTTTCAATTTTTTTTAATTGTGAATACAATATTTAGTAAACTAATCATTATATTTATATGTTATATAAATTCAATATAAATAAATTTATTGATAAATATTCTAATAATAATCAAAAAATAAATAATAATCCATTAATAATAAGATAGATATTAAGTTAAAATATAATTACAAACATAAAATTATTCAGAAGCAAAGAAAATATATTACTATATCATAATTTTTTTGTTTTTGAATTTTTTCGTCTTTTAATAAGTTTAGCTATATTTTTTTAATGAAAATAATTTATATAAATTATATTCGTCTAACTCATACTTATTTTGAAATTAATATTTATATATAAATAAACAAATAAATAATTAAAATCAATATTTAAAATTATAATAAAAAAATGAGATTTATATTTATTATTTATTATTTATTATTTATATTTATTATTTATTATTTATTATTTATAGTATTATTTATTATTATTATTATATTTATATATTATTTATTATATTATTTATTATTTATTATTATTATTTATTATTTATTATTTATTATTTATTATTTATTATTTATTATTTATTATTTATTATTTATTATTTATGATTTATTATTTATTATTATTATTATATTTATTATTTATTATTTATATTTATATTTATTATTTAGGGATACAGATTTAATTTTAAATTAGATCCGTCTCACTAATAATTTATTTTATAATTAATATTTCTAAAAAAATAACTGATAAATAATTAAAAATAAAATTTAAAATTATACTAAATAAAAATTAAAATGAGATTTAGATTTATTATTAATGTATACCAGTTTTATAGTTTATGTATTTAGAGGTTTTGTCGTTAGGAGTCTAGCATTTAGGTTTTTAGGCTTTTAGTGGTTTATAGGTTTTATATAAAAAAAAAAATAACAAAAAAATTTTCTATAATTTGTTAACATTTTCATAGGTTAACCTTTGAAAATATAATAATATTTACAATTTTTTCAAATGTGAATATAAGTTTAGTTAGAATAATATTAATAATTATATATCTTATAAATTCAATATAAAAAATTTTATTGATAGACAATATAATAATGATCAAAATTAAAATAAAAAACTATTAAAATAAATCACTAAAATCGCTAAAAGGCTAAAAAACACTAAAAGGCTAAAAACATAAATTGCTAAAATCCTAAATGAAAAAACATATAAATACTTAACCATTAAACTGGTTACAGAATTATAAATCATAAATCTCAATTTTAAATTTTATTTAGTATAATTTTAAATTTTTATTTTAAATATGTATAAGTTTATTTTTATCTGAAATATTAATTACAAAATAAATTATTAGTTAGAAATATCTAATTTAAATTAAACTGGTATCCCTAAATAATAAATAATAAATCACATTTTTTTTCATTATAATTTTAATATTCATTTTAATTATTTATTTGTTTTTTTATAAATATATTAATTTACAGAATAAATAATGAGATAGACAAATATAATTTATATAAAATATTTCATCAAAAATTATAGATATACTTTTTAAAAGAAATAAAAATTCAAAACAAAAATTTATTATATAGTAATATATTTTGCATTGCTCCTGAATCATTTTAGGTTTTGTAATTATATTTTAATTCATATCTATCTTATTAATAAAAGATTATTAATTTATTTTTTAATCATTATTAGAATATTTATCAATAAAATTGTTTATATTGAATTTATATGATATATAAATATAATGATTATTATAACTAAAGATTGTATTCACTTTAGAAAAAAATTTAGAATTTATTGTATTTTCAAAGGTTATAACCTTTGAAAATATCAAAAAATAACAAAAATAAATTTTTTGTTATTTTATTTTTTAAATAAAACATATAAACCACTAAATACATATTTATGTAAATCAATAAACTCCTAAATACATAAACCATTAAACTGCTATATACTACTTAATAATTAATAAATCTAATTTTTAGTTTATTTATTATAATTTTAAATATTGATTTTAATTATTTATTAGTTTATTTTTATAAAATATTTATTGCAAAATAAATTATGAGTGCGACTAATATAATTTAAATTATTTATTTTTAATCAATAAAAATATATATGCTTATAAAGTAAGTAAAAATTTAAAAATTAAAAATTATTATGCAGTAATATATTATAGTTTAATCTTGAATCGATATGGGTATTGTAAATATTTTTTAATTAATATCTATCCTATTATCAATAGTTTATAAATTTAATTTTTGATCATTATTATATTATCTATCAATAAAATTATTTATATTGAATTTATATGATATATAATTATTAATATTAAAATAACTAAATATTGTATTCACATTTCAAAAAATTTTAAGTATTATTATATTTTCAAAGGTTATAACCTATCAAAATGACAAAAAATTACAAAATTTTTTTTTGTTATTTTATTGTTTAAATAAAACCTATAAGCCACTAAATTCCTAAAAACATAAATCCCTATGCTCCTAAATGACAAAACTTCTAAAAACTTAAACTATTAAACCTTAAATCATTAAATGCCTAAATACATAAATATCTAAACTCCTAAACCCCGAAGCCCCTAAATATTTAAATCTTTGAACTCGTAAATCTTAAATATAATTTAAATAATTTATAGAAATATTAATTACAAAATAAATTATGAGTGATACAAATATAATTTAAATAATATATTTTTCATCAAAAAAACATATAAGCTTATAAGATGATGCAAAAACTAAAAAAAATTATTATATAGTAATAAATTTTACTTTGATTTTGAATCATTTTAGGTTTTTTAATTATATTTTAATTTATATCTATCATATTACTAAAAGTTTATTAATTTATTTTTTAATAATTGATATAATATCTATCAATAAAATTATTTATATTTAGTTGATATTATATATAGTTATTATAATTATTATTACTAAATATTGTATAAACATTTTTAAAACATTTTAAAATTGTTATATTTTCAAATGTTATAACCTTTGAAAATTTGAAAAAATATCAAAAATAAATTTTTTGTTATTTCATTATTTAAATAAAACCTATAAACCATTAAATACCTAAAAACATAAATTGCTAAACTCCTAAATGACAAAACCTTTAAATACTTAAACCATTAAATTGGTATACATTAATAATAAATCATAAATCTCAATTTAATTTTTATTAAGTATAATTTTAAATTTTTATTTTAATAATGTAACAGTTTATTTTTATAGAAGTATTAATTACAAAAATAATTATTAGTGAGACAGATATAATTTAAATTAAACCAGTATACTCAAAAAAATAAATAATAATCTCAATTTTTTTTCATTATAATTTTAAATATTCATTTTAATTATTTTTTGTTTATTTTTATATAAATATTAATTACAAAATAAAGTATAAGTTAAACAAATATAATTTATATAAATTATTTTTCAACAAAAAAATATAGATAAACTAATTAAAAGAATAAAAAAACTAAAAACAAAAATTATTATATTGTAATATATTTTGCTTTGTTTCCGAATCATTTTAGGTTTTGTAATTATATTTTAATTAATATCTCAATTATTAATAATAAATTATTAATAATTTTTTTATCATTATTAAAATATTTATCAGTAAAAATGTTTATATTGAATTTATATGATATTATAGGTAATAATTATTATAACTAAATATTATATTCACTTTGAAAAAATTTTAAAATTATTATATTTTCAAAGATTATAACCTTTTAACATGTGAAAAAATAAAAAAAATAGTTTTTTTGTTATTTTATTATTTAAATAAAACCTATAAACCTCTAAATGCCTAAACACTTAAATCACTAAACAACAAAATTTGGATACCCCTATATAGATAAACCTTTAAACTGGTATACCCTAAATAATAATTAATAAATCTCATTTTTATTTGTTTTCATTATAATTTAATAAATTTATTTTGATTCTTTAGTTATATATATATATATATTAATTATAAAATAAATTGAGTTAAAATATAATTTTAAAAATTATTTTTCATCAATAAATAGTTAAGCTTATAAAAATAATAAAAATTTAAAAACAAATAATTATTAAAAAGTAATAAATTTTGCTTTGCTTTTGAATCATATTTGGTTTTGATATTATATTTTAAGTATATCAATGTTAGTCATAATATATTTTTAATATATTTTTGATAATTATAAGAATATCTATAAATAAAATTGTTTATATTGAATTTATATGATATATAATTATTATGTTTATTAAAAATAAATATTTATTCACATTTTGAAAAAAATTTAAAAATTATTATATTTTCAAAGGTTATAACATTTGAAAATATCAAAAAATAATAAAATATTTTTTTTATTTTATTTTTTAAATAAAAACTATAAATCACTAAATGCATACACTGTAAAATTAGTAAACTCCTAAACCGCGTAATGCCTAAATACATAAACCATTAAACTTATAAATACTACTTAATAATTAAGAAATCTAATTTTTTTTCTATTTATTATAATTTTAATATTCATTTTAATTATTTTTTAGTTTATTTTTATAGAAATATATATTACAAAATAAAGTATGAGTGCGACAAATATAATTTAAATAATTTATTTTTAATCAAAAAAAATATATACGCTTATAAAAGAAGTAAAAATTTAAAATTAAAAATTATTATCCAGTGATATATTTTACTTTAATTTTGAATCAATTTCGGTGTTATAATATTTTTTAATTAATATCTATCTTATTATTAGTAGTTTATTATTTAATTTTTGATCATTATTATAATATCTATCAATAAAATTATTATATTGAATTTATATCATATATAATTACTAATATTATTATAACTAAAAATTGTATTCACATTTCAAAAATTTTAATATATTATATTTTCAAAGTTATTACCTATGAAAAGGAGAAAAAAATACAAATTTTTTTTTGATATTTTATTGATTAAATAAAACCTATAAACCATTAAATGCCTAAAAACCTAAAAACCTAAAAACCTCTAAATATTTAATTTTCATCAACTATAATTATTAAGATTATTATAACTAAGTATTGTATTCATATTTTAGAACTTTTAAAAAATTATAAAATTTTCAAAGGTTATAATCTTTGAAAATCACGAAAATTCATAAAAATAAATTTTTTGTTATTTCATTGATTAAAAAAACATATAAACACCTAAATGTGCAAACATATAAATCAATAACTTCTTAACCCAAAAACCATAAAAAACTTAAATCATTAAATAGGTATAACCTAAATAATAAATCATATATTTCTTTTTTATTTGTATTCATTATAATTTTAAATATTCATTTTAATTATTTATCAATTTATTTTTATAGAAATATAAATTACAAAATAAATTATTAGTGAGATATATATAATTAAAATTATTTATTTTTCATCAAAAAAATATATATACTTATAAATGAGGCAAATTTTTAAAATAAAAATTATTATTTAGTAATATATCTTATTTTGATTTTGAATCATTTTAGATTCTACAATTATATTTTAATTTATATCATTATAATTAATACTAGTTTATTATTTTATTTATTGATCAATATTATAATATCTATTAATAAAATTATTTATATTTAGTTTACATTATTTATAATTATTAAGATTATTATAACTAAATATTATATTCATATTTAAAAAAATTAAAATTATTATATTTTCAAAGGTTACAACTTTCAAAATTAAATAAATTCAAAAAATTAAATTTTTTTTTTTTTAATTCTTTAGATAATAACTATAAATCACTAAACTCCTAAACACAAAATACCTAAATACTTAAACCATTAAACCTATATCCTGAATAATAAAAAATAAATCTCAATTTTATTTGTTTTCATTATAATTTTAACTATTCATTTTAATTATTTATGAGTTTATTATTATAGAATTATAAATTACAAAATAAATTATGAGAAAGACAAATATAATTTAAATAATTTATTTTTTTTAAAAATGAACTTATAAAAAAAGTAAAACATTAAATAAAATTATTACTTAGTAATATATTTTACTTTGATTTTGAATAAATTTAGATTTTGCAAATATATTTTTAATAATAACTATATTATTAATAATAGTTTATTAATTTATTTTGATCATTATTATAATATATAGCATGTAATTATTTATATTGAATTTAAATTCCTTATAATTATTAAGACTATTATAACTTAATATTATATTTACATTTGAAAAAAATTTAAAAATTATTATATTTTCAAATGTTATAACCTTTGAAAATGTGAAAAAATATCAAAAATAATTTTTTTGTTATTTCATTGTTTAAATAAAACCTATAAACCAATAAATTCCTAAGCACTTAAACCTCTAAACTCCTAAACACAAAAGCCCGTAAATACTTAAACCTTTAAACTCGTAAACCTTAAATATAATTTAATAATTTATTAAATATTAATTACAAAATAAATTATGAGTGATACAAATATAATTTGAATAATTTATTTTTCCTTAAAAAAATATAAACTTATAACAAGAAGCAAAAACTAAAAAAAAATTATTATATGGTAATAAATTTTACTTGGATTTTGAATATTTTTTGCAATTATATTTTAATTTATATATATCATATTAATAAAAGCATATTAATTATTTTTTTGATAATTGATATCATATCTATCAATAAAATTGTTTATATTTAGTATATATTATATATAATTATAATGATTATTATTACTATATATTGTATTCACTTTTATAAAAAATTTTAAATTTTTATATTTTCAAAGGTACCTTAGAAATGTGAAAAAATTTCAAAAATAATTTTTTTGTTATTTCATTGTTTAAATAAAACCTATAAACCACTAAATGCCTAAAACATAAATCGCTAAAGTCATAAATGAAAAAACCTTTAAATACTTAAAATATTAAACTGGTATACATTAATAATAATTCATAAATCTCATTTTAATTTTTATCAGCATAATTTTAAATTTTTATTTTAATTATTTATCAGTTTATTTTTATAGAAATATTAATTACAAATAAATTATTATTAAGACAGATCTAATTTAAATTAGACTGGTATACCCAAATAATAAAGACTAAATCTCAATATTATTTTTTACATTATAATTTAAAATATTCATTTTAATTATTTATTTGTTTATTTTTATATAAATATTAATTAATAAATAAATTATGAGTTAGAGAAATATAATTTATATAAATTAATTTTCATCAAAAAATATGGATAAACTTTTTAAAGTAAAAAAATTTCAAACAACAAATTATTATATAGTAATATATTTTGATTTTTCTGAATCTTTTTAGGTTTTTTATTATATTTTAATTGATATCTATCTTATTAATAATAGATTAGTAATTTATTTTTGATCATTTTTAGATATTTATCAATAATATTGTTTATATTGAATTTATATGATTATAAATATAATGATTATTATAACTAAATATTGAATTCACATTTGAAAAAAATTGAAAAATTATTATATTTTCAATGTTATAACCTTTGAAAATATCTAAAAATAATAAAATAAATATTTTGTTATTTTAATTTTTAAATAAAACTTATAAACCACTAAATGCATACACATTAAAATCAGTAAACTCTTAAGGCTCGTAATGCCTAAATACATAAACCATTAAACTGCTATATACTACTTAATAATTAAGAAATCTAATTTTTATTTCAATTTTTTATTATTTTAATTATTTATAATTTTATTTTATAGAAATATTTATTACAAAATAAATTATGAGTGCGAAAAAAATAATTTAAATAATTTATTTTTAATTAAAACAAATATATATGCTTATAAAAGAAGTAAAATTTTAAAAATTAAAAATTATTATCTACTAATATTTTTTACTTTAATTTTGAATCAATTTAGGTTTTGTAAATATTTTTAATTAATATCTATCTTATTATTACTAGTTTATTAATTAAATTTTTGATCATTATTATAATATCTATTAATAAAATTATTTAATTTGAAGTTATATGATATATAATTATTAAATTATTATAACTAAATATTATATTCACATTTCAAATAATTCTAAATATTAATTTTTTCAAAGGTTATAACCTATGAAAATGACAAAAAATTACAATTTTTTTTTTGTTTTTTTATTGTTTAAATAAAACCTATAAACCACAAAATGCCTTAAAACATAAATCGCGAAACTCCTAAACGACAAAACTTCTAAATACTTAAATTATTAAATTGGTATACATTAATAATAAATCATAAATCTCATTTTAATTTTAAATTTTATTTAATTATTTATCAGTTTATTTTTATAGAAATATTAATTACAAAATAAATTATTAGTGGGACAGATCTATTTTAAATAATTTATGTTTCTTTAAATAATATATATATACTGATAAAAGAGGCACAATTTTAAAAATAAAAATTTATTATTTTGTATTAAATTTTATTTTGATTTTTAATAATTTTAGATTTTGCAATTATATTTTAAATTATATCATTCTTATTAATAATAGTTTATTAATTTATTTAATGATCATTAATATAATATCTTTTTAATAAAATTATTTTTATTGAGTTTACATTATATATAATTATTAAGAAAACCATAACTAAATATTATATTAACATTTAAAAAAATAAAAATTATTATATTTTCAAAGCTTATAACCTTCAAAAATTAAAAAAAAATTCAAAAATTTAATTTTTTATTTTTTTTATCCTCTAAATAAAAACTATAAATCACTAAAGTCCTAAACACTTAAATCACTAAACCCCAAACACCTAAATACTTAAACCATTAAACTAGTAGATCCTGAATAAGAAATAATAAATCTCAATTTTATTTGTATTCATTATAATTTTAATATTCATTTTAATTATTTATTAGTTTATATTTATAGAATTATAAATTAAAAATAAATTATGTGGAAGACAAATATAATTTAAATAATTTACTTTTAATAACAAAAATATACTTATAAAAGAACAAAACTTCAGAAAAATTATTATTTACTATCATATTTTTACTTTGATTTTGAATAAATTTACGTTTTGCAATTATATTATAAAAAATATCTATCTTATTAATAATAGTTTTATTAATTTTTTTTAATCATTAATATAATATCTATCAAATTATTTGTTTATATTGAATTTACATAATATATAATTATTAAGATTATCATAACTAAATATAGTATTCACATATAAAAAAAATTTAAAATTGTTATATTTTCTAACGTTATAACCTTCAAAAATTATAAAAAATAACAAAAATAAATTGTTTGTTATATCATTGTTTAAATAAAACATATAAACCATTACATGCCTAAATACATAAATCTCTAAACTCCTAACCCCGATGCCACTAAATACCTAAACCTTTAAACTAGTAAACCTTAAATATAATTAAATTATAGAAATATTAATTACAATATAAATTAAGTCTGAAAAATATAATTTAAATAATATTTTTTTCAACAAAAAAGAATATAAGCTTATAAAATGATGCAAAAACTAAAAAAATTATTATTTAGTAATAAACTTTACTTTGATTTTTGAATCATTTTATGTTTTTTAATTATATTTTAATTTATATCTATCATATTAATAATAGTTTTTAATTTATTTTTTGAAAATCGATATAATATTATCAATAAAATTGTTTATATTTAGTTTATTTTATATATAGTTATAATAATTATTATTACTAAATATTATATTCACATATTTAAAAATTTTAAAATTATTATATTTTCAAATGTTATGACATTTGAAAATTTGAAAAAATATCATAATATATTTTTTGTTATTTCATTGTTTGAATAAAACCTTAACCATTAAATGCCTAAATAATTAAATCAATAACTTCTAAATCTTGAAACCCTAAATAGATAAATTTTTAAACATGTATATCCTAAATAATAAATCTCATTTTTATTTTTTCAATATAATTTTAAATAT
>JAREIK010015994.1:0-33073 GCA_029783825.1 Sapria himalayana
CCTTGAAGAATATAGAGGTAATGACATAGGAAGAATTCAAAAAACTATTTATGGACGACTTCAGCTAGAAATGCCAAGGCCCGAGAATTCCCTGAACTTAGACAATGAAATATATCAGTGTTAGACTACAAGGCTAAATTCACCAAGTTGGCATGTTTTGGGAATAATTATGTGGCTACTCCATGATTATGGAATTCCAGGATTATAAGACATCACAATCCTAGACATTCGTGGGAAATATGCGAACACGATTTATTCCTCCTTTTTCTAGTACAGATCCAAGGAATTGGGTGCAATCTCGGGTATTCAACAAATATCTCTTACTTCACAAACATATCAGGGAGGCCAAGGCATGGGTCGAGGTCGAGTCGAGAGCTCACAGACTAGGACTTTAAGGACCAAGGGTGTGTCTATGCAATTACACCACATATGGAAAGGATAGATCAGTTAGTAGTACAACATACTTTCTTGCTTTTTTTTTATGGGCAAGAGTTCTATTTGATTCTGATGTATCATATTATTTATTTTTACATCATGTGTGAAAGAATTGGGATTAAAGTTAAAAATTTGGACAAGTTATTGCATGTGACTTCTCCTTTGGGGTCTAAGGTGAAAATTTGTCAGATATATCAAGATTGTGAGTTAGAAATCTCAAGGATTATATTCATGGAAAATCTTTGAGTCATGGATAAGTCAGATTTTGAAGTAATTCTCGGCATGGACTGGTTAACATCACATCGGATCATTATTTTGATCATAAATGATTTATTATCCACACACCAGATGATATATGTGTTGTTTCAGGGGGATAAGCTTGATACTTTACCCCTTACTATGTATGATTCTAAATGGCATGGACAACTTATGGGTTGGCTGGCATGTCTCACCCTAGAAGAAGAAATATTGAATATGAATCTTCCTTGGATAGTTTGTGAATATGAGATTTTTTTTCCTAATAAATTACTAGAATTACTCCCCACAGGAATGTGGATTTGTGTATTTAGTTACATCTTGGTACATCACCATTTCTATGACTCTAGATAGGATGGCACCGATTGAATTACAAGAACTCAAAGTCCAGATACAAGCTTTGTTGGACAAGGGTTTTATTAGACCCAGCACTTCACCTTGGGGTGCTCTGATTTTATTTGCAAAGAAGAAGGATAAAACCCTTCGATTGTGCATTGATTATTGACAGTTGAATAGGGTTACGATAAAGAATCGATATCCATTACCAAGGATTGATGATTTATTTGACCAGTTAAAAAGCGCATATGTCTTTTCAAAAATAGATCTTCGTACTTGATATCACTAGTTACGAGTTAGAAAGGATGACATCCCTAAGACAACATTTAGAACACGGTATGGGCATTTTGAGTTTACAGTAATATCTTTCAGATTAACGAATGCACCAGCAGTATTCAAGGATCTTATGCATAGAATATTTCAGCCATATCTAGATTATTTTGTTGTGATTTTTGTAGATGATATTTTGATTTATTCTCAGTCCGAGGGAGAGCATGAGGATCATTTACATATTGTTCTCCAAACTTTGAGAGAACATGAGTTGTATGCCATGTTTGGTAAATGTGACTTTTGGTTGATAGAAGTAAAATTTTTGGGACATGTAGTATCAGCTACATGTGTGTTAGTGGAACCTGAAAATGTCAGGACTATCATGAGTTGGGAAAACCCAAAGTTAGTTTTTGAAATACGTAGTTTTTTGGGATTTGTTGGGTATTACAAAAGATGTATTGAGAATTTTTCTCGGTTAGCTGCTCCAATGACTAGATTGACCAAGAAGGATGTCAAGTATGAGTGGACTGATTCATGTGAAAAGATATTCCAGGAATTGAAAAGGAGGCTTACTTCAACACCTATTCTGATAATTTCGAATAGGGGTAAAAATATAGTGTAGTGTGATGCCTCAAAAGATGGATCGAGATGTGTTCTGATGTAATTTGGGAGAGTGATTGCTTATGGTTCAAGACAGTTAAAAAATCATGAGAGAAATTACCCCACACATGATATAGAATTTGTGGCTATAGTCTTTGCTTTAAAAATATGTCACCACTATTTGTATGGGAAGCAATTTGAGGTATATTAAGATCGTAAAAGTCTAAAATATATCTTTACACAATGAGATCTTAACATGAGACAACGTCGATGGATGGAGTATCTAGATTATAATTGTACTTTGCATTACCATCCAGGTAAGACAAATGTGGTTGCCAATACACTTAGTCAAAAGTCATGAGCTGCATTAGCTAGTATAGCTTTGTGAGAATGGGATATGCTTGAAACTGTGGGATAATTCAGCTTAAAATATAGCAGTCAAAATCATGGTATTATCGGGAGTTTAGTAGCTAAACCTTTGCTATTAAATAAGGTGATTAAGATGCTGAAACAATAAGCATAAATTTTATCTATAAAGACCCGAGTAGAGACTGGTACGTGCGATGAAGGTTGAGCTATTCATATGAATAGTAGTCTTTGGTTTAGGGGATGGATTGTGGTTCCCTAGATAGTGGAATTGAGAGAGGAGATTCTTAAAGAATTTCATTGTTCTCATTTTACAGTACATCTAGGTGGCACAAAAATGTATAATGATATTCGTCGCTAGTATTACTGGTATGGGATGAAGAGACATAATGGAAATTTTGTTCGACGATGCCTCACGTGTCAGCAGATAAAGGCGGAGCATCAGAGGCCAACAGAATTACTCCATCCTTTGGAGGTAGTAGAGTGGAAATGGGAACATATCACGATGAATTTTGTGACTCACTTGCCACGGACATCACGAAAACATGATGCTATGTGGGTAATTGTGGACCAGCTGACAAAGCCCACACATTTTCTAGCAATGTGAATGACATTCACACGCGAAGAATGTGCAGGTTATACATACGAGAAATTGTCCAATTACATGGAGTGCCAGTATCTATTGTATCGGATAAAGATCCCTGATTTATGGCTTATTTTTGGAAGAGTTTTCAAAAGCAATGGGAACAGTATAATGAGCACTGATTTCCAACCACAAACAGATGGTCAGTCGGAAAGAACCATACAAATTTTGGAAGATATGTTGCGAGCATGTTAGCTAGATTTCAAGGTAGCTGGGAAGAACATCTGCCTTTGGTCGATTTTGCCTATAACAATAGTTATCAAGCAAGTATCCAAATGGCACCATATAAAGCATTGTATGGAAGGACATGTTGATCTCTAGTTTGTTGGGCTGAGGTGGGAGATCAATCCATCACGGGTCGAGATGTGATTAGAGATACCACAAGAAAGTAGATTTGATACGACGACATCTTCTTACAGCACAAAGTCGATAGAAAAGTTATGCTGATAAATGAAGATGGCCCCTAGAATTTGAAGCGGGAGATCATGTTTTCTTGAAAGTGATGACAAAAAAGGGAATAATCAGATTTGTCAAGCATGGAAAGTTATCACCAAGATATTTGGCCTTTCGAAATAGTCGAGAAGGTGGTTTGTTTGCTTATCGATTGGCATTGCCACCACATTTATCTGGTGTCCACGAGATATTTAATATCTCTATGCTTAGAAAATATATTTCGATCCAACTCATGTAATAGATTGGGGCGAACTAGTTATTGATGCAGATGAAATATTTAAAGAAATGCCAATACGAATTATTGATAGTCGAGATCAAGTTTTGCGACGCAAAACTGTGAGACTAGTAAAAGTGATATGGCAGCATCAAGGATAAAAGAAGCAACATGGGAACGTGAAGACACGAAGCATGGTTTATCCTTTTTTGTTTGAAAATTAAGGTATGTATTTTAGTAATTTAATAATTATTTAACTTTAGAATATGTCTAAGTGCAAAGGTGTAATTGTGAGAATTTTGGACGAAATTCTTTAGGAGGAGAGAATGTGAAATCCCAAAAAAAAAGAATAAATAACTAACATAATTTTTTTTGGAAAAGGGCAAAATGGTAATTTTTCAATACGTGAAAATAACCTAAAAATTTTAGAGCCATAATGATAAAATGGATTCTGTTATTGAATTTATCTTGGAAAATATCTATCTTCGGTATAAAATTTTGTTAAATTTTGAGAAAATCAGAATTTGTTATATTTTTATTTTAATTAATTAATTATTAGAATATTTAGAAAAAAAAAATTTTGTCAATTGAAAGACCATGCCACATCGTCCACACGTGTTGTGCTTGCACGGGCGGTCCCATCGGCTATTAAGGTGTCAATTTTCTTTTATTAATCTGGGAAACGTCAGGAATCTGGAAAATCAGGAATCTGGAAAAAAAATAAAGAAAAATATTCTGGAATCTAGAAGAAAAACATTAGGAATCTAGAAAAAGGGAGAAAGACTGAAAAAAAATGTTCGGCACCAAGGAGAGAGTACAGAAAAAAAATATTCATGAATTTTTTATAATCGTAATGGATTATTTTGGAATCGAAATCAAATAGTCCAAGAACTAAAGTTACTCTATATGACGAGATCTTCATATTGATATCAAATTTAAAAAGTTTCTATGAAATTTTTCAAAAGGTAGCAGTTTTCTATTATCAGAATTTCTTTCTATTTAATGGCCAGAAATGATAATGTTTTATATTTCAATTCGAATTGTTAGAAATTTTATTGGAAATATTTAATTGGTGAAAAGTTTTGGTATTTAGTTTAGTAAAAATTAATACAAGACATTGGATGTAGATTGTTAAAATCGTGTCTGAAACATGTGTTAAATTGGAAATGACATAATTGTATTTTATACACAGGGGAACATTCCATATACCTGGTGGGTGCATGATATATATATATATATATATATATATATATATATATATATATATATATATATAATATATAGGATGGTATTTAGCGAACTCGAATTGGGATAACATCCAGGCAGAGTTACGGTGGTGCTTATTTCTCTGAATAAATCCAAGAAAATCATATTTTATTCAAATAAATGTCCAATATGTTTTTCGGAGGTCCATAATTTTCGGAATTCAAAAAAATAAATATTTTTATAGAAATATATATATATCCAAATATATAATATGTCACGCGTGGCTTCAGCATGTGTGAGCGAGTCGATGAGACTCAAGAATATGAGCATATAAATATTTCATTCATAATTGCATTCATATAAACATTGTACTTGAATGAATGTTAATATATATTCAATACATATTACGTGCACTTAGGTAGGGAGTAACTCTGAAAGAGTTTACCCTACTGAGCTTTGCTCACTCCGTGGTGGGACCCCTTTTCACGTACAGGTCTAGGACAGATGACAGATCTACATACGGGATCGCACATGTGAAGGAAAGCCAGTTGTGGCTTAAATAATATGTCGTGCATTTTCTTTCTTCCACTGAGCAAATAAAATGTAAAACAAAAAAATGTATTTGTACATTTGAGAAAATTTTAATTTATTACACAATGTATTGTGTGATGGAATGAATGAGACCCCCTAGGGAATGGGGTGTCACAATAGGAAGAATAAGTAGAATAAAAAGAATAATAAGAATAAGAATATACGAAGAATAAGAAGAGTAATAAAAAAAATAAGAAAAAAGAATAAGAAGAATAAGAAGAATAAGAAGAATAAGAAGAAAAAGAAGAATAAAAAGAATAAGGAGAATAAGAATAAAAAAAATAAAAAAATAAGAAGAATAAAAAGATTAAAAAGAATAGGAAGAATAAAAAGAATAAAAAGATTAAGAAGAATACGAAGAAAAATGAAAAAAAAAAGAAAAAAAAAAAAAGAATAAGAATAGAAAATAAAATTTAGAAGAATAAAAGAATATAAAGAATAATAATAATATAATAATAATATAAAAATAAGAAAATAAGAAAAATAATATGTATAAGAAGTATAAGATGAGAAGAATAAAAAGAATAAGAAGAATAAGAAGTATAAGAAAGTAAGAATAATAAGATAATAAGAATAATAAGAATAATAAGAATAATGAGAATAATGAGAATAATAAGAATAATAAGAATAATAAGAATAATAAGAATAATAAGAATAATAAGAATAATAAGAAGATTAAGAAGAATAGGAAGAATAATAAGAAATAGAATAAGAAGTATAAGAATAAGAGAGTAATAAGAATAAGAAGAATAAAAAGAATAAGAAGAATAAAAAAATAAGAAGAAAAAAAAAACAATATTAAGAAGAATAAGAAGATTAAAAGAATAAAAAGATTAAGAAGAAGAATAGAAAGAATAAGAAGAAAAAAAAAGAATAGAAGAATAAGAAAATTTAGAACAATAATAAGAATAAGAAGTATAAGAAGAATAAGAAGTATAAGAATAGAAGAATAAGAAGAATAATAAGAATAAGAAGAATAATAAGAATAATAAGTATAATAAGAATATAAGAATAATAAGATAATAAGAAGAATAAAAAAATAAAATAATAAAAAGAATAAGAAGAATAAAAGAATAATAAGAAAAGAAGAATAATAAAAAAAAAAAAAATAAAAAATAAAAAAAAAAAAAAAAAAAAAAAAAAAAAAAATAAAAAAAAAAAAAAAAAAAAAAAAAAAAAAAATAAGAAAGAATAATAATAAAAAAGATACAAAGAATAAGAAAATAAAAGAAAAGAGATTAAGAAGAATAAAAGAATATAAAAAATAAGAATTAGGAGAATAAGAAGAATAAGAAGAAAAAGAAGAATAAGAATAAGAAAATAAGAAAAATTAGAAGAATAAGAAGAATAAGAAATTAGAAATTAGAAGACTAAGAAGAATAAAAGAATTAAAAGAATATGAAGAATAAAAAGAATTAAAAGAATATGAAGAATAAAATAATATGAAGAATAATAAGAATAAGAAAAAAAGAAAAAAAAGAAAATAATAAGAATAATAAGAATAAGGAGAATAAAAATAATAAAAAGAATAAGAAGATTAAGAAGAATAAGAAAAATAAGAATAATAATAATAAGTACAAGAAGAATAAGATAAGTAATAAGAATATGAAAAAATGAAGAATAAGAAGAATAAATAGAATACGAAAAATACAAAAAATAAGTAATATGAATAACAATAAGAAGAATAAGAATATAAAAAAAGAAAAAAGAAGAATGAGAATAAAGAGAATCAATTTTTTATCTCTCAATTCTAGAGAGAGAAAGTTGCTTTCGTAGAGAGAGAAACACCAATATTGAAGCTCTCAAGCTTGAGTTATGGAAAATCTCTCTAAGATATTTAATAAAAAAATCCTTTGCCTTAGTTATTAATGAACCCATTATACTAAGCCTAGTATTTTGTGTGAAGGATGGGGTGTCCGATAGTTTGTTTTGACTGTAGATATCGAGAAGCTTACTGCCCCATTCAAGCTCACTCTACTCACAAATTCTCACATGGGAACCCCGGATTCAAAGACATATATGCATTTTTTAAAGCTTTGAAGCTTCAGGAATCGGTAAGAATTGCGTCGTATGATGTGAAACACATAATGATTGAACTCAAGCACTTCTTTTGATTATGGCTATGCGGGCAGTGGAGCATCTCAGGCTATCCTATGAGGCTGTTCAAATGGATGCCCAAATTCACACTAAAGGAGGAATCTGGGCAAGCCCTGGTTTGGTTTTCTCTCCCTCACATCCATTTCACCTATTCTATAAACACTTCCTTATATCATATTGTTCTGTGTGTGGTAAGCCTTGGCTAATAGATGAAGCTGCGCCTTTATGACAAGGCCGAGCGTGGCAAGGGTGTGTGTAGAGGTTGATGTTTCTGCTCCTATCATGAATAGAGTGTGGGTGGGTAATGGGCATTTTAGCAGATATTGGCAAAATATAATTGCAGAAAACACACCTTAATATTGTTTAAATTGTAAAAAAATTGGGTCATTTTGATTTGGAATGCATTGTAAAGGTGAGGGGAAAAGGGCTAGGCAAAACAAAAATGGAGGGATAAATTTTGGGTAAAAAAGAGGCAGGAGGTTAGGGTAGAAGAAGTGAGGGTAGAGGAGGGGCAGAGGAAAGAATGGGGGAGACTGGCAGTAGGGGAGGAGAGGAAGGTAGTAGGGCAACAATTGAAGAGATGGGGGTAGGGGAGGAAGATGGAGATAAAGAGGAGGGTAGGATAAAAATACTAGAAATAAAAAAATGGCTAGATGAAGGGATTAATGCGATGGAGGGGGCAGGGAGGAAGGGATGGGGGATGAAAAGTAAGAGAGAGGTAATGAAAACAGCATTGTAATTGGATTTAGAAAATGAAATAATAAACTTCAATGGAGATGAGTATGACCTCCTATCAGAGGAAGGAACTGAGGCTAAAATTTGGCTCATCACGGTTATGCACAAAGGAATGTAGAGTTAAGAATCTACATTGGAACAAGATGATTCAAAGATGCAAAATCAAAAAGTGTGGGAGGGTATCCTGGAAAATAGAGAAAGTGCAATAGAAAAAATAAAATGGATGAGTTTACAAATAAGCAAATTGAATTTAGTAAGTAAAACTGAATAGCCTAAATCGAGTGTAAGTAAAAGTGCAAGAAACAAAAAAAATACTTAAACATGTACTATGAAACAAGATGCATAACTAGAGCGCAAGCTAGACCTAATAATGTATAATAGTCTATATTGGAACATAAGAGGAGTTGGAAATACTTCATCAATAAATAGAATTAAAAACCTAATTAAAATTCATAATATTATAATTGTAATAATAGCTGAACCCTTGGTTATTAAGGATTCACTAAATGTATAAAAAGAAATTAGGACTAGACAATGCATTTTTCATTAATAATGGCAAGATATGGCTGTTATGGAAAAAAATTGATATTGAAATTATTTCAGAGGAGGAACAGATTATTAATTTTAAGCTAAGAAAAAACTCAGATCCAATTATATCGTTGGTATATGTAGCAACTCGAAAGAAAAAAAGAAAGTTCTGTGGAATGAAATGAAAGAGATAGAAGATAGGAATACTCCATGGATCATCGGAGGGAATTTTAACGTGGTTAAAATATTAAAGAAAAAACATGAGGATAGCTGCCTGACCCGTTTGTTATAGCCCAGTTTAATGAGGCAATTAATAATACGAACCTTATGTAGGTTGAGTATTTGGGGCCTAACTTCACATGGTGTAATAATAGGAAAAATAGAGGAACGATCTGGTAAAGACTTGACCGCATTCTTTATAACATCAAATGGGTGGATTACTATGGAGGGGTGAGTGTGCAACACTTAAGCAGAACATGCTCAGACCATAGCCTCCTACTTTTAAAATTTATGTTAGAGAGAGAAATAATAAAATTTTTAAATATCAGAACATGTGGGGTTTGCATAAAGATTTTGATGAAATATAAGAGTCTCATGGCAAATGCCAACAACTAGGAATCCCATGCAGGGATTCCCTATAAAATTACGTAGGTTAAAACTAGAACTGAGTAGGTGGAATAAAAAAGTGATTTGGGAATATAAACAAGAATATTCAGGATGCTGAATCAAAAGACAACATATTAGAAATAGAGTATGAGAATAATCAGGATGAACTATCTAGAGTTAATTTAAATAAAACAAATGTAGAATTAAAATTAATGCTACATATGGAAGAAATATTTTGGAAACAAAGGGCGAAAGTAAAGTGGCTCAAGGAAGGATAGAAACACTAAGTTTTTTAATATAGTTACAAAATTAAAAATTCAAAGAAAAGAAATAAAAGGAATCAAAAATGATATTGGTAAGTGGATAAATAAGGAGGGAGAGATTAAAAAAGTCTTGGAAGACTACTTTAAAAGTCATGTTTGTGGCTACAGTCAACAACGGAATGACTCCTTAATTCAGCAAATAGGCAAAGAGTAATATAAGAAGAAAATTAAATTCTGGAAGAGTGCCCTAGCGAAGAAGATAAAAGCCACGGTCTTTAGTGGAAATAAAGATTGCGCAGCGAGACCATATGGATGGAATAATGGGTTTTATCAACAAACCTAGAATATAATAAAAAAAGGCTTGACAGTTGCAATCACCTGGGTTTTTGAAGGAGCAGAAATCACAAAAGCATGGGCCAGCTCATTTATTGTATTGATACCCAAGAAGTATAACCCGCTAAAAAGTGAGGATTATAGACCTATAATCTTATGAACTCGTTGTATAAAATTCTGGCTAAAGTCTTTCAAAATAGGCTAATTAGGGTAATTCCCTCCATCATATCACCAAAACAAGCAGGATTTGTTAAAAAGATTAATGATGGATAAAATTAATTTAACTATAGAATTGATAAAGGAATTAGGGGCTAAAGTTAGGGGTCATAATGTGGTTATGAAGTTAGATTTGTCTAAGGCATTTGACAGAGTTGAATGAGATATTTTATGTTATACAATGAGGAAAATGGGATTCTCAAAATTTTGGTTTGATCAAATGTATAGATGCATTTCTAGTACATGAGTTAAAATTTTAATTAATGGAGAAGTAGGCGGAGAATTTAAGCCAGTCAGAGGACTTAGACAGGGGATCCTTTATCCCCTGTATTATTTAATATATATATATATATAGAATTGTTAATAATAAATTTAAAAGAAAAAATGAAGGAAGGTAAGATTATTAGCTTTAAACAACCTAGACAACCTCCAATTGTAAGTTTCTTAGCATATGCAGATGATTTAATTATTTTTACTAATGTTGGGAACACATCACTGAAGAACATGATGAGTCTATTTGATATAGTAGAGGAAGAAATGCATCACCAGCTTAATAAAAAAAATGTCAATTTGTGGTCTCGAGAAAAGCACCTGAAAGGATGGTCCAAAGAATTAAAAGAATTACATATTTTGAACAGAGTAAAGTAGCATTAATGTATTTGAGATGTCCTATCAATGAAGGAAGACTGGAGGAAGAATATTTAACTTTTTTAATAAATAAGTTAAGAGGTAAAATAGTGGGATGGAAAGAGATTATGTTAAGTATGGCGGGTTGAATCACATTAATCAAACATGTTTTACAAGGATCCATTACACATATCTTAATGACCCTACGGCCTTCGAAGAAGGTTTTGAACAATTTAGAAAAGGAGATGGCTAATTTTTTATCAAGTAACAAATCAGGAAAAAACAAGCTACATTGGAAAAAATGGGAAGACATATGTTGTTTAAAGGAGGAAGCGAGTCTAGGTTTAAACAAGCTAAATGATATGACCAAAGCCTGTGCATGTAAGAACTGGTGGAGGCTCATGCAGAATGATATCCTATGGGAAAGATATATGAAGGCTAGATATGGTTTAAGAAAAAAGCATTCAAGAATGCTAAAAAACCATCTAAAAGTTGGAATATGATGCTTAAACAAAAAAATCTAGTTGAGAGTAATGCACGTCTAATTAAAAATCAATGGAGATGGACTCTAAATTCACAGGGAAGGTTCACACTTAAAAGTGCAAAGATATTAGAAAGAAAAGAAAAAATTAGCCAAGTCTTTAAGGGAGCCTAGGTGAAAAAGATTCCACAAAAATTAATGTATTTATGTGGACGCTTTTATCGAATGTCATTCCGGTGAATTCAAATATTCAAATGAAAGGAGTTAAATTAGCTTCCATGTGCAAATGTGTTATACTAGCATAGAAAGCACAAATCATGTATTTTCAACAGGAAAAATAGTGGTGGAAATTTGGGAATATCTAGGAAGAGATGCGCAAATAACCAATAAGTTAGAAGATCTCAAGGATAGATTAATGAGATGGAGGATAAGACACACAAAGAATAAAGTATGTAACTAGCTAAGGGATTATATTCTACATATCACAGTTTGGAGTATGTGGAAAACCAAGAATAGACGTAGGTTCGAGAATATTAAAATGAATGCTAATCATATAATTGAAGAAATTAAAAGAATGTTCATGGATATCAGTAGGGTCCCCCTTAAAACTCAGAAGCATTGGGATGGAAGATCAAAAAAGAAAATATGCGGCTTACTTGCAATTAGAGAAAAAATACCTGAGGTAAGAATGGTTTGTTGGAATAAACTTCCACATAGAAGGATTGCCCTAAACATAGATGTTAGTTTTAATAGAGATATGAGAATGGCAGGTGGAGGAGGTGTGATAAGAAATAAGAAAGGTAACGTATTAAAAGCATTTATAATGAGGGAAAAAGCATATTCAGCCTTGCATGCAGAAATCCTAGCCTTACTTAAGGGCCTTAAAATATGTAAAGAACACTCTTATATGAATATTCTAGCACAGGTTGATTCTAGTTTACTGGTGAATCTGGCTACAAATAAGACACAAATGTGGCAGTATGATGAGAATATAGAGATAATCAAGAATCTTTTAAATGAGCTAAATGGGGAAGTAATGCATACATTTAGGGAAGAAAATGCTTTTGTAGACAAACTAGCAAAGGAAGACATGAGGAAGGTTCTACATTAGTTTGATGGGGTTAATTTACCGAAGAAATATAAAGGTATAATTACATTAGACAAATTCATACCCGTATATTAGAATTCAAAAATAGTAGCCGAATAGAAATTCTTGATCTCCTAGGTCCTATGGAGAAATCATAAAAATATACCTTGCTCTATTTTGTTTTTAAAATTACAGGTATGGGCTAAGATGAAAGTATATAGAAAATGGCATATGGCAGGAAAAGCAAAATTTGGGTAGAGACTAACTATCACTGCCTAAGCAGATAATGAGCTTTAAATAAATAATTAAAACAATTTGTATCTTTCATTTTGTTGTTACGGCATTTGGTTGCCTTCGTATCAAACATTCTGCAAGGTCGCTTGGTTGTGAGGATGGTTGTGCTATTGGTCAGGAGGCAATATATATTTTGATTCTATTGTTACTATGTTATTGGATTTGAATGCTTGAAGTGCAGGGACTGTATTGATCTAATGCATTTACAATTCAAGAGAGGGAGGATAGGCTGAAACTGAATAATATAGCAAAGAGGCTTCCAACATTCTAAAATAATTTAACTAGAAGTAGATTGCCTACTGTATTGAACAGTCTGCAGATCTCTTGGCTGTGAGGAAGGGCTGTGTTGTTAGTCAGGAGGCAATATATTATTGATAGTTGTTGTTACTATTGTTTTTGGCTTTGCATGCTTAAAGTGCAGGGGCTACAGTGGTCAAATGCATTAACAACACACGGAAGAGGAGGATAGGCTGACTGAATAAAATAGCAAATAGGCTGCCAAAATTCTTACATAAAGATAGGATGCCAGTAAATAAGTAGCTGGAGATGGGAAAAAAGGAATTGCAGCTTACAAATGATCCATCAATACAAGACATGCATTAAATTAAAGATTATGGATAATCAAGCGAGGCTGGTACTTGAAAAAAATAGCAAAGATGCTGTCAAATTTTTTTCTAAGACTATAGCTGTGAAATGAGGTTGCTATGCTGCTATGCTGTGAATTTCTATTCTTAAAGAAGCAATGGTTAAAGTTGTTACTATAAAAGGGAGCAAGCATGTAGGCTTATCAGACAAAGAAGTAAAAGCAAAACAGGGCAGGATACACAACATAAAAATTATACAAATGAAAATCTCAAAGATTCTTTATTTTTTAAGAAAGCTTGATTGTAAAGCTATTTTGTACATTGTTTTATTTTGTCAAGTATGTAAAAGGGGAATAGAGTAAATCATTAGATTAAAAAATGATATTCCTCCGCCAATAGAGGGCTTTTATAATTAATAAAACAAACCTTAAAAATAGAAGAATTAGAAGTATAAGAATAATAAGAAGAATAACATGAATAACAAGAATAAAAATAATAAGAAAAAAAAGAGAATAAGAATAATAAAAAATAAAAAAGAATAAAGAAAGATATGAAAATAAGAAGAATAAGAAGAATTATAAGAATATGAAGAATAAAAGAATTAAATATAAGATAGAATTAGAAGAATTAAAGATATGATGAATTAGAAGAATTAGAAGAATTAGAAGAATTAGAAGAATTAGAAAATTAGAAGAATAGAAGAATATGATGAATAAAAAGAATAATAAAAATAAGAAGAATAAGAAGAATAAAAAATTAGAAGAATAAGAAGAATAAGAAATAAAAAGAATAAGAAGAATAAGAAGAATACGAAGATTAAGAAGAATAGGAAGAATAAGAAGAAAAAGAGAATGAGAAGTTTAAGAAGAATTAGAATAAAAGAAAGAATGAGAAGAAAAAAAGAATAGAAGAATATGAAGAATAGAAGATTAAGAAGAATAAGATGAATAAGAAGAATAATATTAATAAGAAGTATAAGAAGAATAAAAAGAATAAGAAGAATAAGAAGTATAAGAAGAATAAGATGATTAAGAAGAATAGGAAGGGTAAGAAGAATAATAAAAATAATAAGAATAAGAAGTATAAGAAGAATAAGAAGAGTATTAAAAATAAGAAGAATAAGAAGAATAAGTAGAATGAAAAGAATATGAAAAATAAGAAGAATAAGAAAAATAAAAAGAATAAAAAAAATAAGAAGAATAAGAAGAATAAAAAGAATAAGAAAAATAAGAAGAATAAAAAAATAATAAGAATAAGAAAAATAAGAAGAATGAAAAGAATAAGAAGAATAAGAAGAATTAGAAAAATAAAAAGAATTAGAAAAATATGAAGAATAAGAATAATATGAAGAATAAGAAGAATAAAAAAAAGAATAAGAAGAATAATAAGAATAAGGAGAATAAGAAGAATAATTAGAATAAGAAGTATAAGAAGAATAAGAAGAAAAAAAAGAATAATAACACGAACAATAAGAAGAAAGAAGAATAAGAACACGAACAATAAGAACAATAAGAATAATAAGAAGAATATGAATAATAAAAAGAATACGACGAATAAGAAGAATAAGAAAATAAAAAAGAATTAGAAGAATAAAAAGTATAAGAAGAATAACAAGAATAAAAAGAATAAAAAGAGTAAAGAGAATAAAGAGAATAAGAAGAATAAGAAAATGAAAAATAAAAAAATTAGAATATTCAGAAGAAATACAAGAATATGAATAATAAAAAGAATTAGAAGAATTAGAAGAATATGAAGAATAAGAAGAATTAGAAGAATTAGAAGAATTAAAAGAGTTAGAAGAATATGAAGAATAAGTAAAATAATAAAAATAAGAAGAATAAGAAGAATAAGAAAATAAGAAGAATAAGAAGAATAATAAGAATAATAAGAATAAGAAGAATAAGAAGAATAAGAAGAGTAAGATGAATAACAAGAATAAAAAGAATAAGAAAAAAAGAAGACTAAGAATAATAATAATAATAAGTAGAAGAATAAGAAGAATAAGAAAAAGAATAAGAAGAATAAGAAGAATAAAAAGAATAAGAAGAATAAGATGAATAAGAAGAATCAGATTAATAAAAAGAATAAGAAGAATATGAACAAAGAATAAGAAGTATAAGAAGAAAATGAAGAATATGAATAATAATTAGAAAAGAAAAAAAAGAAGAATAAAAAGATTGAAGAATAAGAAGAATAATAAGAATAAGAAGAATAAGAAGAAAAAAGAAGAATGAGAATAATCAAAATAATAAAAAGAATAACAAGAATAACAAGAATTAGAAGAATAAGAAGAATAAAGAATTAGAATAATTAAAAAGAATTAGAAGAATTAAATGAATTAGAATAAAAAGAAGAATAAGAAGAATAAGCAGAATAAGATGAATAAGAAGAATAAAAAGAATAAGAATAATAATAGAATAAGAAGAATAAAAAGAATAAGAAGAATAAGAGGAATAAGAAGAATTAAAAGAATAAGAAATATGAAGAATAAGAAGAATAAGAAGAATAAGAAATATAAGAAGAATAAGAATAATAAGAAGAATTAGAAGTATATGAAGAATAAGAATAATATGAAGAATAACTAGAATAACAAGAATAAGAAGAAAATGAAGAAAATGAAGAGAAAGAAGAATAAGAAGAATTATAAAGAACAATAAATATATTTTTTTGAATTTTCTTCTCTCTCAATTCTAGAAAGAGTAAGTGGGTTTCGAAGAGAGAGAAACTCCATTATTAAAGCTCTCAAGCTTGAGTTATGGAGAATTTCTCTAAGATATTTAACAAAAAGTCTTTTTCTTTGGTTATTACGGAATTTTATAGTCTTAATCCCGTGTATAGTATGAAATTGGAGGTGCCAGCAGTTTGCTTCTCAAAGGAGGACATCGAGAAGGTTGCTGCCCCATTCAATCTTACACTCTTCGGCAAATTTTCTAATGGGAGTCCTATGTTCAAGGAAATATATGCTTTTTTTTAAGCTTTGAAACTTCGAGAGTCGTTCGAGAGTCGTTAAGGATTGCATGGTATTACAAAAAACATATAATGATACAAGTTAAGGAGGAGGAAGATTTCCTCCATTTATGGTTACGTGGGTAGTGGAATATCGTGGGATATCCAATGAGGATGTTCAAATGGATGCCTGAATTCAACCCTAAAAAAGAATCAGCAAAGGCCCTGGTTTTGTTTTTTCTTCCTCATCTCCCATTTCATCTATTCTTTAAGTCTTTTTTGTTTCACCTTCCTCAGTGTGTGGGTAAGTCTTGGATAATGGATGAAACTATGGCCTACATGACAAGGCCAGGCATGGGAAGGGTGTGTATGGAGGTGGATGTTTGTGCCTCCATTTTGAATAGAATGTAGGTGGGTAGTGGGCATTGGCAAGAAATAATTGCTGAAAATCTTTTACAATATTGTTTAAACTGTAAGAAACTTGGTCACTCAGTTTCAATTGTATTTTTAAGGGAGGGGGAAGAGGGATAGGCAAAACAGTTTCGAGGGAGAGTGGGAAAAATTGGGCTAGAAGAAGGCAAGAGATTAGGGAAGATAGGAATGAAAAGGTGTGGGCAGAGGAGGGGCAGAAGGAGGGGTTTGGCTGTGGGGGGGGGGGGGGGGGGGAGGGCGATAGAGAGGAAGGCATGATAAAGATACTAAAAATAAAGAAGTGACTAGATAAGGGGGCTAAGGTAATGGAGAGGGCAGGGAGGAGGGGTTTCAAGAAGAGAGATGTAAAAAAATAGGAATAGAAACTAATTCGGTAAAATAAATAATGAATTTTATCGGGGAGAAGGATGGCCTCCTTTCAGAGGAAGGAACCGTGGCTAAAAGCTTGCCAATTAAGACATGCATAAAGAAATGAAAGTCTAGACTTTACATTGACACAAGATGACTCAGAGAGGATGGATCGAAAAGAATGGGAGGGGTTACTGAATAGTAGAGATAGTGCAATAGAGGAATTAAAATTGATGAGTTTCCAAATAAGTAATGTAAGGTTAATAAGTAAAAATGAGCTTGGCAAATCAAGCATACACAAAAGTTCACGAAATATTAAAAAATATTTAAACATGTTTTATGAGTCAAGATGCATAACCAAAGCACAGGCTAGACCTAATAATGTTCAATAGTCTATATTAGAACTTAAGAGGAGTATGAAGTACTCCGTCAATAAATCGAATTAAAAATTTAATAAAAATTCATAATATTAAAATTGTGATAATAGTGGAACCTATGGTTACTAAGGATTCTCTAGAAATATATAAAAAGAAACTAGGTTTCGAAAATGCATTCTATAATAATAATGGTAAGATTTGGATGTTATGGAAAAAGAAAATCGATATAGTAATTATTTCAGAGGCAGATCATATTATAAATTTTAAGCTCAAAAATAATACAGACCCAATTATAATGGTGGTATATGCCAGTAACTCGAAAGCAAAAAGAAAAGACCTATGGGGTGAAATGAGGAAGATAGCTGATAAAAATATCTCATCGATAATAGGACGGGACTTTAACATAGTTAGAAATGCTAAAGAATAAAAAGGAGGAAAGTCGCCTGACCCCTCAGTGATAGCTCAATTTAATGAGGTAATTAATAACTTGAATCTCATGGAGGCTGGGTACTTGGGTCCTAGCTTCACATGGTGTAATAATGAGAAAAATAAAGGAATGAACTGGTCCAGACTTGATCGTATTCTCTATAACATTAAATTGGTGGATTATTGTGGAGGGGCGAGTGTGAAACACTTGCGCATAACTTGCTCAGATCACACCCCCCTTCTTCTAAGTTTTAAAGCTAGAGCGGGAAAGAATAAAACATTTAAATATCAAAACATGTGGGGTTTGCATAAAGAGTTTGATGGAATAGTAAGAAACTCATGGCAAGATCCAACAAAGAGGAATTCTATGCAGGTTCTAGCTATTAAATTACGTAGGTTAAAATTAGAACTTAATAAGTAGAATTGAGAAAGATTTGAGAATATAAATAAGAATATTTAGGATATCAAATCTAAAGTAAGTAAATTAGAAATAGAGCATGAGAACAATCAGGATGAATCTTTTAGAATTAATTTAAATAAAGCAAATGCGTAATTAAAATTATTGCAGCATATGGAAGAAATTTTTTGGAAACAAAGGTCCAAAGTAAAGTGGCTCAAGGAAGGGCATAGAAGTACTAAGTTTTTTAATGCAGTTGCGAAATTAAAAAATCAAAGACAAGTAATAAAAGGTATCAAAAATGATATGGGCAAGTGGATAGACGATGAGGGAGAACTTAAAAAAGTTTTGGAAGATTACTTTAAAAGTCATCTCTATGGACACAACCAACAAAGGGAGGACTCCTTAATTCGATAACTAGATAAATGAGTAACTGAAGAACAAAATAAACTATTAGAAGAGTGCCCTGGTGAGGAGGAGATTAAACTGCAGCCTTTAGTGGAAATAAAGACAGTGCAGTGGGTACAGATGGATGGAATAATGATTTTTTCAAACAAACCATGAATATAATATATAAAGAGTTGACAGCCGCAATTACTTGGGTTTTTGCAGGAGCAAAAATCACATAATCATGGACTAGCTCATATATTGTATTGATACCCAAGAAAGATAATCCGCAAAAAAGTGAAGATTATAGACCTGTAAGTCTATGTAATTTGGTGGATAAAATTTTGATAAATGTCCTGCAGAATAGACTAAATAGAATAATTCCCTCCATTATTTCAGTGGAACAAGTAAGATTCGTTAAAAATAGATTAATGATAGAAAAGCTTAATTTAACTACAGAACTGATGAAAGAAATAGAGGCCAAAGTCGAGGGCCATAATGTGATTATGAAATTAGATTTGTCTAAAGTATTTGACAAAGTGAAATAGGATATTTTATGTTACACGATGAGGAAAATGAGATTTTAGGAAAAACTTGGATAGATCTAATGTATAAATGTATCTCTAGCACATGGCTTAAAATTGTAATTAATGGGGAGGCATGTGGTGAATTTAAGCTAGTTGGGGACTTAGACAGGGGGATCCTTTATCTCCATTATTATTTTATATATATATAGAATTGTTAATAACAAGTTTAAAAGGAAAAATGAAAGAAGGGAATATTACTAGCTTTAAACAACCTAGACATACTCCGATTGTAAGCTGCCTAGCTTATGCAGATGATTTAACTATTTTTACAAATACCGGGAGCACATCATTGAAGAATATGATGAAGCTATATGACATAGTAGAGGAAGAAACGTGACAAGGACTTAATAAAAAAATGCCAATTTGTTGTTTCAAGGAAAACACCTAAAAGAAGTATTCAAAGGGTAAAAAGAATTATAGGCTTTGAGCAGAGTAAAGTGGCATTAATGTATTTGGGTTGTCCTATATATGAGGGTAGACTGAAAAAAGAATATCTAACATTTCTAATGAATAAATTAAGAGGTAAAATAGCTAGATGGAAAAATAATATGTTAAGTATGGAGGGAAGAATCACATTAATTAAACATGTCCTATAGGGAACCATAGCACGCATCTTAATCTCCTTACAGCCACCAAAGAAGATCTTGCGCATCCTAGAAAAGAAATAGCTAGCTTCCTATGGAGTAAAAAGTCAGGAAAAAATAAGCTACATTGAAAAAAAATGGGAAGATATATGCTATTTAATGGAGGAAGCAGGACTAGGATTGAATAAATTATATGATATGGCTAAGGCCTGGGCATGTAAGAACTAGTGGTGGCTCAAGCAGAATGATAGCCTATGGGTGAGCTATATGGAAGCTAGATATGGGTCAGGAAATAAAATATGTAAGAATTTTAAAAAAACTTCTAGAAGTTGGAACATGATGCTTAAACAAAAAATATTTGTTGAAAGTAATGCACATCTAATTAACAATGTATGGAGATGGACTCTAAATCCACATGGGAGGGTCATGCTTAAAAGCGCAAAAATTTTGGTAAGAAAAAGAAAATTCAGTCAAGAAGTTTTTAAGTGAGCCTAGCTGAAAGAGATCCCATAAAAAATGAATGTTTTTATGTGGAAGCTCTTATCGAATGCTATTATGGTGGACTCGAATATTCAATTGAAGGTAGTAAAATTAGCTTCCAGGTGTGAATGATGTTTTACTAACATAGAAAGCATAAATAATTTATTTTCAACAGAAAAAATAGCAGTGGAAGTCTGGAATTATCTGGAGATATATGCACAAGTAAGCAATAAGTTAGAAGATATTAAGGAATGACTAATGAGATAGATAAGTAGTCACACAAAGATAAAAGTGTGTAATTGGCTAAGGGTTTACATTCCGGACATCACAGTCTAGAATATGTGGAAAGCCAGAAATAGAGGTAGGTTCGAGAATATTAAAATGAATGCTAAGTATATAATAGAAGAAATTAAAAAAGATTATTCATGGGTATCAGTAGGATTTCCACTAAAACTTAGAAGCATGAAAATGGAAGATGAGAAAAGAAGGATATGGAGATTACATGCATTTAAGAAAAATATTCCTGAGGTTAGAACGGTGTGCTGGGAATACCTCCTCAGGGAAGGCTTGCTTTAAACACAAATGGTAGTTTTAACAGGGACATGTGGGATGTAGGGGGAGGAGGTGTGATAAGAAATGAGTAGGGTAAAATTATAAAAGCTTTTACAATGAAAGAAAAGCATACACAGCCTTGCATTAGAAATTATAACCATACATAAAGGCCTTAAAATATTCAAAGAATACTTTTATATTAACTTACGAGTACATGTGAATTCTAGTATACAGGTGAATCTGGTTATGCATAGATAAAAATGTGGCAGTATGAACAATAGATAGAGACAATTAAGAGTCTTTTAACTGACATAAAAGGGGAAATTATGCATATATATAGAGAAGCTAATGTTGTAGCAGACAACTTAGCCAAAAAAGGTTTGAAGAAGGTTTACAAGAGTTTGAGGAAGCTGACATTCCGAAAAAAATAAGGGCTTAATCATATTAGATAAATTAGAATTCATGTATATTAGAATTCAAAAGTAGTAGCTAGAAAACAAATCTTTGATCTCCATAGTTCTGTGTGATAATCATAAATATATATTGATTTGCTTTTGTTTTTAGGTTCAAAAGTATACCTCAAGATGAAAGGAACATCCTATGGAAGATGGTCTGATATATAAATCAGTGTACTTTATGTATGCTTAAAGTGAAGGTCCGAAAAAGCAATATAAGGCAGAGAGCGAGGCTGCCAAAATAAAGTTTCATCACCGGCTAGGAGGCAATTAAATTATATATAGCTGCTTTTATCTTTTGGCTTGCATTGCAGGGGAGACAGTCAAATGCATACATGAAGGCCGCTATTTTATTTTAAATACATGAAGCTGGATAAAGCTCAACTAGAGGAGCAATGATTTAATGCATGCTTTGATTTTTGTTTAAGGGTGTAAAAGGAGTTAAGAGCTGTAATAGAGGCAATATAAATTCTGTTATTCTGATTGAAGTGCAGGGGTTTGAGGCAGAGAGGCTATAAAGGATTAAAACAACATCAAAATAGCTTGCAAAGGGCAGAGAATGGGTATGCTGCTGATAGATACTGGTACTTTCTATGTTCTTGGCATTGTGTCTATTTTGCAGGGGGGAGGCTTAGATATTAGTAGGCAGAGGAGGAAAGGAAATATGAATAAAATAGTAGAGATGTGCCAAAATATTAAACAAAAGTAGGACAATAAAGTGGCTGTAGAGAAGAAAGGGACAAACAAAATGCATATGGGACAGAGAAATAAAAGATTAACAGGCCAAGCTTCAAGTAAAACGACATATTGTGCAGAATCAAAGTGAAGTGATGGATTTAGAGATAGGGTAAGAGATTCAATTCTAGAATATTGTGAATTGTTTTATTTATTCTATTCAAGGGTGTAAAAGAGTAAAATGGTAGTTCTAGATTATAAAAAAGGTATTCCTCCACCAAAAGAGAGATTTTTATTAATAAAACAAATTTCTAAAAAAAGAAGAATAAGAAAAATTATAAGAATTAGGAGAATAAAAAATAAGAAGAATAAGAAGAATAAGAAGATTAAGAAGAATAAGAATAATTAGTATAAGAAGAATAAGAAGAATAATAAGAAAAAAAAGAAAAAAAAATAAGAAGAATAAGAATAATATGAAACATAAGAATAATAAGAAGAATAAGAAGAATAAGAAGAATAAGAACAAAAAGAAGAATAAGAAGAATTAGAAGAATAAGAAGAATCAAAAGAATAAAAAAATAAGAAGAATAAAAAGAATAAGAAAAATTATAAGAATTAGAAAAATTATAAGAATATGAAGAATAAAAAGAATTAGAAGAATTAGAAGAATATGAAAAATAATTAGAATTAGAAGAATTAGAAGAATATGAAGAATATGAAGAATATGAAGAATAATAAAAATAAGAAGAATAAGAAGAATAAGAAGAATGAGAAGAATAAGAAGAATAAGAAGATTAGGAAGAATATGATTAATAAGAAGAATACAAAATAATAATAATAAGAATAAGTAGTATAAGAAGGATAAGAAGAGTAATAAGAATTAAAAGAATAAGAAGAGAAGAATAAGAATAAGAATAAGAAGAATAAGAAGAATAAGAAGAATGAGAAGATTAAGAAATATAGGAAGAAAAAAAAAGAAGAATAATAAGAATAAGAAATATAATAAGAATAAGAAGAGTAATTAAAATAAGAAGAATAAGAAGAATATAAGAATAAGAAAAATAAGAATATGAAGAATAAAAATATGAAGAATAAGAAGAAGAATAATAATTAATAGAATATGAAGACTAAGAAGAATAAGAAGAATAAGAAGAAAAGAAAAAAAAAAAATATGAAGAATAAGTAGAAAATTAAGAATAAGAAGAATACGAATAATAAGAAGAAAAATAATAATAATAAGTATAAGAAGATAAGAATAATAGAAAGAATAAGAAAATAATAAGAATAGAAAGAATAAGAACAGAAAAAAAAATATGAAGAATAATAAGATAAGTAGAATAAGTCGAATATGTAGAATAATAAGAATAAGTAGAATAAGATTAATAAGAGAATAAAAAAATGAAGAAGAATAAGAAGAATATGTAAAATAAGAAAAATATTAAGAATAAAGAATATGTAGAATAAGAACAAAAAAAAGAATAAAAAGAATAATAAGAAATGATAGATTAAGAAGAATAAAAAGAATAAGAAGAATAAGAAAGATAAAAAAAATAAAAAGAATAAGAAGAAAAGAAGAATAAGGAAAATAAGAAGAATAGAAGAATATGAATAATGATAAGAATAAGAAAAATGAGAAGAATAATAATACTAAGTAGTATAAGAAGAATAACAAGAAAAGTAAGAATAAAAGAACAAGTTGATTATTAAAAATAAGAAGAATATGAATAATAGGTAGAATAAGAAGAACAATAAGAATACAAAGAATAAGAAGAATATTAGATTAAAAAGAATAAGAAGAATAGTAGATTAAAAAGAATAAGAAGAATAATTAGAATAAGAAGAATTAAAAGAATAAGAAGAATAAGAAGAATAAAAAAATAAAAAGAATAATAAGAATAAGAAAATAAGTAAGTATGACAAGAATTAAAAGATTTAGAAGAATAAGCAAAATACAAATAATAACTAGAATAAGAAGAATAATATTAATAAGAAGAATAAGAATAATTAGAATAATAAGTAGGACAAGTAGAATAAGAAGAATTAAAAGAGTATGAAGAATATGAATAATAACAAAGATAAAATGAATAAGAAAAAAAAATAACAATAAGATGAATAAGAAGAATTATATGAATAAGAAGAATAAAAAGATAATGAAGAAGAAGAAAAATATGAATAATACGAAGAATAATAATAATAAAAAGAATAACAACAATAACAAAAATATGTAGAATATAAAAAAAATAGAATAAGAATAAATATTAAATAAGAAGAATAACTCGAATAAGATGAATAAGAAGAAAAAGAAGAATAAAAAAATAAATAGAATAAGAAGAAAAACAAATATAACAAGAATAAGAAGAATAAAAAAATTAGAATACAAAGAAGAATTAAAAGATTAAGAATAATAAAAAGAATAAGGAGAGTAAGTATAATAAAGAAAATAATTAAAAAATAAAAATAAAAAGAATTATAAACTAAGCAGAATAAAAATAATAAAAAAATAAGACTAAAAAGAATACTAAGAATAAAAATAAAAATTAGAAGAAGAATAATAATAATAATAATAATAATAATTAGATAAAGAAAAATTACAAGAATACCAAGAATAACAAGAATACGAATAAAAAAAAATATAATAACAAAAATTTGAAGTATAAGAATAATAATAATAATTAGAAGAAAATAAGAATAATATGAAGAATAAGAAAAATAAAAAAAATAATAATAATAAGAATAAGAAGAATAAGATCAAATAGAAGAAATAGAAAAATAAGAAAAATAAGATGAATAAAAAGAATAAGAATGAAAGAAGAATAAGAAGAATAAAAAAACAAGAATAAGATGAAAAGAAAAGATGAAGAATAGGAAGAATAAGAAGAAAAGAAAAACTAAAATAATAAGAAGAATAAGATGTTTCAGAAGAATAAGAAGAATAATAAAAATAAGAAGATTAACTAAAATAAGAATAATAATAAGTATAAGAAAATAAGAAAAATAAGAAAAATAAAATATTAATAAAAATAAGAATAATAAGAGGAATAATAAGAATATAAAGATTATGAAGAATAAAAGAATTAGATTAATAAGAAAAATAAAAAAAATAAGAAAAATAATATGAAAAAGAAGAAAAAAAGAAAAAAAAGAAAAAAAAGAAAAAAAAAAGAAATTGAAGAATTAGAAGAATAATAAAAATAACTAGAATTAGAAGAATAAAAAAATAAAAAAAGAAGAATAATTAAAAAAAGAAGAATAAGAAGAAAATGATTAATATGAAGAATATGAATAATGAAGAGAATAAGATGAAAATAATAGTAATAAGAATTCGAAATATAATAAGAATAAGAAAATATCATAATAAATAAATAACAAGAATAAGTAAAATAAGAAATGATTAGAATAATAAGAAGAATAAGAATATTAAGAAATAAAGAACTATAAGAAGAATAAAAAATAAGAAGAATAAGAAGAAAAAGAATAATCAATAAAATAAGAATACTACGTGAATTATAAGAATATGAAGAATAAAAAATGAATAAGAACAATAAAAAGAATAAGAAGTAAAAGAATAAAAATTAACAAGAATAATAAGTAGATTAAGAAGAATAAGAATAATATGAATAATAAGTAGAATAAAAATAATAAGAAGAATAAATAGAAAAAAAAGAATATGTAGGTTAGGAAGAATAAGAAAAATAAAAGAATAACTAGAATAAGAAGAATTAGAAGAATTAGAAGAATTAGAAGAATAAGAAGATTTAGAAGACTAAGAAGAATAAGAAGAATAAAAAGAATAAGAAGAATAAATAGAATAAGAAGTATAAAAGGATACCAAGAATAAAAAATAAAAAGAATAAGAAGAATTTAAAGAATAATAATAATAACTAGAATAAGAAGAATTAGAAGAATAAGATTAATAAAAAAGAATAAAATAATAAAAAGTACATGAATAATAAAAAGAATAAGAAGAATAATTAGAATAAGTAGAATAAAATAATTAGAAAAATAAGAAGAATTAGAAGAATATGATGAATAAATAGAATAGATAGAATATTAATAATAAAAAGAATAAGAATAATAAGAAGAATAATAAGAAGAGTAATAAAACAAAAAGAATATGAAGAATAAGAAGAATAAGAATAATGAAGAATAATTAGAATAAGTAGAATAAAATGATTAAGAAGAATAAGAAGAAATATAGAATAATAAGAATAAAAATAATAAAAAGAATAAGAAGTATAAAAAATTAAAAAGAATAAGAAGAAAAAAATAAAAAAAATAAGAAAAATAAAAGAATAAGAAGAATACGAAGAATAAGAAGAATAAAAAGATTATGAAGAATAAGAAGAATAAAAAGAATAAGAAGATAAGAAGACAAAGAGAATAAGAAGAATAAGAAGAATAAGAAGAATAAAAAATAAAGAATATGAAGAATAAAAAGAATAATAAGAATAAGAAGAATAAGAAGACAAAGAGAATAAGGAAAAATAAGGAGAATAAAAAGAAATAGAAGAATAAGAAGAATAAAAAGACAATGAGAATAAAAAGAATAAGGAGACGAAAGAGAAAAGCTTCTCCCTCAATTCTAGAGAGAAAAAGTTGTTTTCATAGAGAGAGAAACTCCATTTTTGAAGATTTCAGCTTGAGTTATTGAAAAACTCTCTAAACTATATATTAAAAATATACTTTGCTTTGGTTATTAATGAACCCATTCTATTAACTAAGGATTTTGACATGAAGTATGAGGCACCAATAGTCTTCTTCCCAAAGGAACACATGAAGAAGCTTACTACTCCATTTAAACTTACTCTAATCGGCAAGTTTCATATGGCTACCCAAGTTCAAAAACATTTATGCATTTATCGAAGCTTTGAAGCTTTGGGACTCAGGTAGACTCTCATATTATGATGCAAATCACATAATGTTGTAAATTAAAAAGTTAGAAGACTTCCTCCGCTTATGGCTATGCGGGAAGTGGAAAATCTCAGGGTTTCCTATGAGATTATTCAAATGGATGCCCAGATTCAAACCGAATAAGGAATCCGTGCAAGTCTTGGTTTGATTTTCTCTCCCTCAACTCCTATTTCACCTATTTTTAAGCATTCTCTATATTCTATTACATGGTGTGTATGTGTGTGTAAGCCATGGCTAATGGATGAAGCTACGGCCTATATGACCAGGCCTAGCATGGCAAATGTCTTTATTGAAATTGATGCTTCTGTTTCTATTCCTCAAAGGGTGTGGGTAGGCAGTGGTCACTCAAGTGGCTTCTGACAAGATATAGTTCCAGAAAAGATACCCAAATACTGCTTAAACTGTAAAAAATTGTGACCTATGAAAATGGAATGTATTGCAAAGGTAAGGAGAAGGATTTTAGGCAAAATAGAAAAGAGGGAGAGGGAGAAGGTTTGTATGAAAAAGATGAATGGGGAGAGGGCAGTGGCAGAAAAAGAGATGGCCGAGGAAGGCCAGATGAGGGGGAATGAAGAGATGGGGGGACGTAGGGGAGGTGGGGGAGAATGAATTGGAGGAAAAGGCAGTATGAAGAGGATGGAGGGAGAAGAGAGTGAAGGGGGGTTAGAAAAAGATAAAGAGGAAGGAAAAAAATAAAAGACAAGAAATTAAAAAATGATTAGATGAAGGGGCTAGAGCAACCGAAGGGTAGGGATTGGGTTGAAGGGATTGGTGGCAAAAGGAAAGAGAGAGGTAGGGAGAAGGGCATTGGAGTTAAAAAAATAAATTGCAAATTTTAACGGGGAAAAGGTTGACCTCTTATCGAAAGGAGAAACAGAGACCAAAAGCTGGCCTATCACGGGCATGCATGAGGAAATGCAGATTTTAGATTTTGCATTGGCACAAGACGACTCAAAGCTACTCAAACATAATGAGCTGGAGTGGATCCTGAATAATAGGGACAGTGCATTGGACAAAATAAAATTGATGAGCTTGCAAATAAACAAACTGAATATAGTAAGTAGCTTTGAATAGCTACAACCTAGTGCAAGTAAAAGTTCAAGAAACAAAAAAAATACTTAAACATGTACTACGAAACAAGATGTATAACTAGATTTCAAGCTAGACCTAATAATGTATAATAGCTTATATTGGAACCTAAGAGGAGTAGGAAACCCTCCATCGATAAATAGAAATAAAAAATTAAAATTCACAACATTAGAATAGTAATGATAGTTGAACCCATGGTTAGTAAGGATTCACTGGAAGAGTATAAAAAGAAAATAGGACTAGACAAGGTGTTTTCCAATAATAATGGCAAGATATGGCTGTTATGGAAAAATAAAGTTGATATTAATATTATATCAAAGGCGGACCAGATAATTAACTTTAAACTAGAGAAAAATTCAGAACCAATTATTTTGGTGGTATACGCCAACATTTTGCAAGAAAAAAGGAAAGAATTGTAGGGTGAGATGAGAGAGATAGTCGCAAGGAAAGCTCCATGGATCATAGGAGGCGATTTTAATGTGGTTTAGGAATGTTAAAGAGAAAAGTGGAGGAAGGCCTCCTGACCCATTAGCCATAGCTCAATTTAATGAGGCTATAGAAAATGTAAATATTATGGAGGCTGATTATCTAGGTCCTAATTTCACATGATATAATAACTGGAAAAATGGAGGAGCAATTTGGTCTAGACTAGATCGCATCTTGTATCACACCAAATAGATAGATTAATGTGGAGGGGTGAGCATGAAGCACTTAAGCAGAATATGCTCAGATCATAGCCCTCTTCTCCTAAAATTTAAATCTAGAGAGAGAAACAACAAAACCTTTAAATATCAGAATACGTGGGGAATGCATAAAGATTTTGAGAAAATAGTAAGGGACTCATAGCAAATTCCAAAAACTGGGAATCCCATGTAGGTTCTAGCTATAAAATTACATAGATTAAAACTAGAACTTAGCCAATGGAATAAAAAGAGATTTAGGAATATAAATAAGAATATTCAAGATGTTGAACTAAAAGTCAGCTTATTAGAAATATAATACGAGAATACCTAGGATGAACCCTCTAGAATTAATTTGAATAAAGCTAATGTAGAATTAAAATTAATGTTAAATATAGAAAAAATATTTTGGAAACAAAGGGCCAAAATAAAGTGGCTAAAAGAAGGGGATAGAAATACTAAGTTTTTTAATATAGTTGCAAAATTAAAAGGCCAAAAACAAGAAATAAAAGGCATAAAAAATGATATTAGTAAATGAGTAGAAGAAGAGGAGAAGATTAAAAAAGTGTTGGAATACTACTTTAAAAGTCATCTTTATGGCTATAGTCATTAAAGGAATGACACCTTAATTCAGCTCATAGGAAAAAGAGTAATAGAGGATGAAAACAAAGCTTTGAAAGAGGCCCTAGAGAAGAAGAGATAAAGGCTGCAGTCTTTAGTAGAAATAAAGATAGTGCAGCTAGACCTGATGGATGAAACAATGACTTTTATCAACAAGCTTGGAATATAATAAAAGAAGACTTGTTAGCCACCATTGTCTGGGTCTTTGCAGGAGTAGAGATTACAAAAGCATGGACCAGCTCATTTATTGTCTTGATTCCCAAGAAGGATAACCCACAAAAAATTGAGGATTATAGACCTATAAGTCTATGTAACTCGGTGTAAAAAATTCTGGCAAAACTATTCCAGAATAGTTTAAATAGGGTAAATCCTCCCATTATATTGGCTGAACAAGTAGGATTAATTAAAATTAGATTAATGATGGATTATCAATTTAATCGCAGAATTGATGAAGGAACTAGGTGCTAAAGTTAGGGGTCATAATGTGATTATGAGGTTAGATATGTCTAAAGCATTTGACAGAGTAGAATGAGACATTTTATGCTATACAATGAGAAAAATTAGATTTTTAGAATTTTGGATAGACCTAATGTATAGATGCATCTCTAGTGCCTGGGTTAAAATCTGAATCAATGGGGAGGCATGCGAAGAATTCAAGCCAATCAGAGGACTTAGACAGGGGGACCTATTATTTCCAGCCTAATTTAATATATATATACATACATACATACATATAATATATATAATAATAAATTTAAAAGAGAAAATGAAGGAGGGCAAGATTTTTAGATTCAAATAACCTAGACAATTCCCCAATGTGACCTGCTTGGTGTATGCAGATGATGTGATTGTTTTTACACATGTTGGGAGATGAATATGATGAGTCTATTTGATATACTTAAGAAGAAATGGGACAACAGCTCAATAAAAATAAATGTCAAATTGTGATTATGGGAAAAGCACCCGAAAGGACAGTTCAATGAATCAAAAAAATTACTGGATTTGAATAGAAAAAAGTGGTGTTAATGTACTTGGGGTGCTCAATCTATGAAGGAAGATTCAAGGAAGAATATCTAGCTTTTTTGATGAACAAGCTTAGAAGTAAATTAGCAGGATGGAATAATAACATGTTGAGCATGGCAGGGCGAATTACATTAATCAAACATGTTCTACAAGGCTCTATTGCACATATTCTAATGATTTTTAGCCCCTGATGAAGGTTTTGAGTAACTTAGAGAAGGTGATGGCTAATTTCTTATGGGGTAAAAAAACAAGAAAAAACAAGCTACACTGGAAAAAATGGTAAGACATATGTTGCCCAAAGGAGGAGGCAGACCTATGTTTAAACAAGCTAAATGATATGGCTAAAGCCTGGCATGCAAAAAATGGTGGAGGCTCATATAGAATGATAGTCTATGGGCGAGATACATGAAAGCTAGATATGGAATATGAAACAAAGTATTCAAGAATTCTAAAAAAACATCTAAAAGTTGGAAAATGATGTCTAAACAAAAAAATTAGTAGAAAGTAATGCACTCTTAATTAATAACGAATGGAGATGGATTCTGAACCCACGGGAGAGGTCTACACTCATAAGTGCAAAATTATTAGTAAGAAAAGTAAAAACTCCCCAAGAAGTCTTAAAAGGCACTTGGGTGAAAGAGAACCACAAAAATTTAACATATTCATGTGGAAGCTTCTATCGAATGTCATTCTGGTGGATTCAAATATTCAAAAGAAAGAGGTTAAATTAGTTTCTAGGTGTGAATGCTATTTCGCCAGCATAGAAAGCTCAAATCACTTGTTTTCGACAGAAAAGATAGTGGTGGAAGTCTGGGCTACCTAGGAAAAGACACACAAATAAGTAATAAGATAGAGGATCTCAAGGATAGATTAATGAGATGGAAGATAAGACACACAAAGAACAAAATATGTAACTGGCTAAGAGACTACATCCCACATATCATAGTTTGGTGCTTATGGAAAGCCAAAAGAAACAAAGTAGATTTGAATGTATTAATATGATTGCTAATTATATAATTGAAGAAATTAAAAAAGAGTACATATGGATTTCAGTAAGGATCCCTTTAAGACTCAGAAGCACTGAAATGGAAGATGAAAAAAAAGATATGGGGCCTACATGCAATTAAAGAAAAAATACATGAGATAAGGATGGTTTGTTGGTATAAACATCCACAAGAAAGAATTGCTCTAAATGCATACGGAAGCTTTAACAGGGATATGGGTATGGTAGGAGAAGGAAGCATGATAAGAAATGAGCAAGGGGATGTATTAAAAACATTTAGAATGAGGGAAAAAGCATCTCCAGCTTTGCATGTGGGAATGTTAGCCTTGCTCAAGGACCTTCAAATTTGTAAAGAATACTCTTTATAAATATTCGAGCATGGGTGGACTCTAGTCTACTGGTGAATCTAGCTACAAGTAAAATAAAGATGTGGTAGTATGATGAGCATATAGTTTCATTTAAAAGCCATTTAACTGGCCTAAATGGGGAAGTAACACATACGTTCAGGGAACCAAATGCTGTCATAGACAAACTAGCAGAGGAAGGCATGAGGAAGGGTTTACAAGAGTTTGATAAAAATATTTTACCGAATAAATACAATGGCCTAATTATACAAGCCTTATATTAGAATTCAAAAATATTAGGAGGTTAGAGGAAGTTCTAAAATCTAAAGATCTCCCTGGTCTGTAGAAAAATTATAGAAATGTATTTTGTTTTGATTTTTAGTTTTACTAAAATCGTAGGTATTGTCTAAGATCGTAGAGCAGGGAAAGTAGGAGGAGGTAGGGAAATGAAAAATCATATCCATTGGCAGACATGATTCTGCTAGCTGCGAATTGTTTACAATTACCTATGCAGACAGTTTGGATCTTTTTTATGAGAAAGTTCATCTAAATATATTGCATTGCATTTCTGTTGTGTTTCATGGATCACAGACTATTTGAACAGATGAAAGATAGGATAAAGATTGAATGTAGATATTAGAAAGTAGAAGGTAGTAGTAATGCTGACTAAATGGTATGGACTATTTGCTGTTGGGCAGAAGGATGACTGTATATGATTATGTACTACTATATTATGCTATGTTCTTGGGTTTTGTAAGTTTACTAGAATATAGGGTCTACAACTGGCAAATTATCTAGCAACACAAGACAGACAACATATTAAAGCTTAGGGATAACCAAGCTATGGTGGAACCAGATAAAATAGCAAAGAGGCTGCCAAAATTTGTACCTAAAGAAGTAGTAGATATGCTATTAGGAAGTAAGCAGTTGTAGCTGTAAAAGGAAGCAAGCATGCAGACTTAATGGGTAGAGAAGAAAAAGTAAAACAAAGTATGCTAAAGATCATGAAATTTTGATTAAGGAGAAACTCAAAGCAGTTTTATTTCATATAAAGCTTGACTGTAAAACTCTATTGTGCATTATTTTTTTCTTATTTTGTCAAGGGTGTAAAAGGTGCAAAGTGTAGTTCTCTAGATTGTATCAATGGTATTCCTCCGCCAAAAGAGAGGGTTTTATAATTAATAAAACAGACCTTTAAATAAAAGAATAATAAGAATAAGAAAATAACTAGAATAAGAAGTTTAAGAAAAATAAAAAAATAGGAAGAATAAGAAAAATAAGAAGAATAATAAAAAAAGAATAATAAAAAGACTAAGAAGAATAAGAAGAGAAAATGAAAAATATGATGAATAAGATGAATAAGAAGAATAAAAAAAATACAAAGAATAAAAAGAATAAGAAGAAAAAGAAGAAAAGAAGAATAAGAAAAATAAAAGAATAAGAATAAGAAGAAGAATAAGAAGAATAAGAAGAATATGGAGAATAAGAAAAATAAAAGAATAAAAAGAATAAGAAAAATAAGAAAAATAAGAAAAA